>OX418217.1:103274820-103417128 GCA_948455865.1 Conomelus anceps
TCCTCTTCCAAGAATGGACATTTATATGTTCAAACTTCGCCGTTTCATGTAGATACATCACAATCATATTACCGTTATCAAATTGCATCGTATATTTATATCGAAGAATAATAATTCTTTACTTTAGATTTGTGAAATTCATAGAACAATAATTACAGTACTTATTTATTTTCTACTATCATAATCTAGAATCTAAGACTGTTAATTTTGTAATCTACATGAATAAAGTAAATAATCTAATCCAGCCCACCCTTACGTCAAAACTTATAGTCTAACACCACCACTACAATAAGTAATTTAAAACAATATCTCACTGTCTCTCTCCCTCTCTTTTCTCTCTCTTTCGCTCTCTCTCTCCCAAGTGTAAGAGAGGGACACGGTCCCTAACTTCGCCTTTTCATACAAATGTATCACCGAGCTTTTTTCTTTTTTTTTCTATATATCATATTAATATCATTTTCAGTCATAATTTCATGTTTGTATATAGTTAAACAGTTTATGTAATAAGTAACTGATAATGTTTTATGTAATAATACTTGGTGATGCCTATATATTGTATTTTATACTAGTAACTGTTCAACTATTACTTGCATGAATAAAGAAATCAAACAATAAATCAATCAATCTCCACCCTAAACTTATGACTTTTTTCTAACCACCACCACAACAATAATTTAAACGAATACCGCACACACTTACATACACGCATAGGACACCCGCCCAATGATAATTTCTCCCTTTATCATCGAACCGGCTTTGTTGAAAGCTGTACGAGAAGCAAATAATGTTGACACATTGTTGCAACATCAACCCGTGGCGTTGAAATGTTAACCGTGCTTTTGATTAGCAGTTATATTATTTCAACTTACCAACTGATATAGCTTCTGGGCGCGAAGACGACTGATTTGCCCCACATAATATCATTGACTGGAGCTGGAGGCGTTGGTTTAGACAACCTTCTAGTACGTTCTACAGCATTGTGTGCATATTCTAGACTGCATTAGTTTTCTGTTATGATCCATTATTGGGTGTCTGCTTGTGGCATACGCCTAGTTTATCAACAGTTCCATCAATACTTACCTGTTATTTAGTGTACAATATCCTATAATTATGGGAGATTAATCAAACACAGAGCTGTCAATCAATAATATATTTGACGGATATTTTGATGATTGTCCACGCGATAAATGGGTGGTGATTTCAATTATTATTATTATTATTTATAGTTTTAGTTGCAACGGTTTGAGTCCTTGACAGACTCCAACCTTTGACGTAAGATTAGAGCTATCATTATTGTTAATATTTATTACATTATATATTATTGTCATTATTTAGTACTCTTATTGCTATTCCGACGAGTTTGATTCAAAATGAATAATTAGAACATTTATTAATAGTAGTTTATGCAACGATTTTATTTTGACCCTTATTAAGGCACGAGTTAGATGTAAGTTATAACACGAGCGAATGCGAGTGTTATAAATATCTCACGAGTGCTTTAATGGCCAAATAAAATCGTTGCATACACTATTTTATCTACGACCACTAGTATACATTTAATTAAAACAATTTCATTTTACCTGTGACTGTCAGAGATACCTAACCTCTCATCTCAAATACGAGAAGTTATAGTAGATTGTTAGGTTAAAGCAGCTGGTGTAGCAGTTTTATCAAATCAGCTGATAGTTTCACCATATTGAATTACGATATTGATTCCATCAAAAATGCTTCTGATTGGTCCAGAACCCGTGTTATAATGTAGAACCTGTACTATAATGAGCTCATTATGCAACGGGGTTCAAAAAGCATTTCGAAAAGACAGCTGTTTTGGCATCAATTGTGAAACTGTAATGTATACATTATGACATGGTAGATAAAAAATATTTAGAAACTAGTTTCGGTTGTTATACCATTATCAATCTCAATCAAACTAAAACTAAAGTACCAAGTTTTTACTTTAGGGTATTACTATCCATATTTTTTAATAAATGTGGTTGTGACAATTTTTTCTAATTATTCAGTATGTATACCTTCCACAATATATCACCTTCGCCACTACAAAGAAAGTTTGATTTGATTTGAAACTGTATCAGGTTCCAGTTATAAGCGGATTGAGAAATTTTTTGTGGGTGATTATTATTCAACTGCTATTATTGTGGCGAGGGGAGTAAGTAGTAAAGTAGTGTTCAATATTATTTTGTTTTATTTCTTAGTTGTCTTAAACGAAGTTGCTGAAAACACGTGATGTGTCATCTGCAAATGAGCCCTTCTTGCCGGGAAAGCCTCCTCTAAGATAATAAATTAATGCCTTTATTACCTCCTGCCACAATCCTACTGAAGAATAAATCAATATGGACCTATATAATATGGTGTAATAGAGACAAATTTAAAAAATGATGCTTTTGACTTTTATTTTAGTAAAAAAACTGCGTTTTTCTTGGATTTTGCAAGGAAAGAGCTAATAATAATAATGATAATAATAATAATAATAATAATAATAATAATAATACCCCGGCTGCTAGAGTTTATAACTCAGATGAAAAAGAAATAATAATAATAATAATAATAATAATACCAATAATAACATCAATAAGCATAATTATGGCTTTTATTGGTGAGAAGGCCCTAACGGGTAGTTCCATCTTGCCGTTCGAGCCATGTTATGGAGAACATGGTAAACCTACAATTTTAGGTGGGTTCCGAACCACCTGGTAAGTTATAATAAAATAAAAGTACTGTACTGAAGAAATTTGTAATTTTTCAATAGAAAACTATTGTTATTTTGGAGTAACTTAAAGAATATTGTTGAATCTGGTGTTTTCAAATGCTAGGAATTGGATATTACCGTACAAAAGAGAAAGAATATCATTACAAACCTCGCTTTTCTATAATTTTGCTCGAAAAATACTAATACTTTTCAAGAAGTTTGTCATTTTCAATGGAAAACTATCGTTATCCTCAGTGGAACTTGAAGAATACCCTTAAATTTCGTGGATACGACAATCGACAGAATACAAGGATACTAGATTTTTTAGAGAATTTCTTAAGACTTGTTCAAAAAATGAATCAAACAACCAATTGTAATGATTCTCATCGACCGTGTTATGGATGATTAAAAATTCCAGTTTAATATTTTTCCATGTTACAAAACACAATTATCAGTCACTTGTAACATTCAATCAGTTTTGATTTTGCCATTAGAAGTATCAAGCATCAAGTGAAAAGTAATACAAGGTATTAAACTGCATCTGTGCACAGAAAAGTTAATTGAATCCTTCTGTTTTCGATTACTATGGGTCAAGGGAAGTATGGAAGCCCGCTTACTTACTTCTAATCTTGAAGATGTTGTGCTTGGAATAGGAATAGACGAGACTAAATATCTTTTATTTTCTCTTCGACATTCGCCAACCACAAATAAGAAGTTCGTAAGGCCAAAGAGAGAGCGATGAAGTATTTCATCCCACGAAAGAGAAATAAAAAGAGAGAGAGGAACACCGCAAAATAATGAAAAGTTTACATCTTTGAGTGTTTCCTTTGCTAGATTGGAACACGGATTCCAATTAAAGCTTAAAACACCAATCATATTCTGTAAGGTTCTGCGCGTTAGAATCATTACCGGTAGCTTTTTAAAAAAGATTCTCATGTCAATTACCGTTTGTATTTAATCGAATCCATTTTCTATTTTCTCCACCAAAAGAATTGTTTAGAAATATTTAAGAACATTGGATGATTAGACATTGTTATAATTTGAAATTATCCCACATTGAAAAAATCTTTACATGATTCTTTCACTCCCATTGCAACCGTGAGACAATCAACTCAATTTCTCCACTCTGCCAAACCACAACAAGAGAAAATTATTGTTACTGTACCTTTCTTTATAAATGTATTTTGATATGATGTGTGTTGCCTACAGCGCCTATAGTGATCTGTTGAATAAATTTAATTAGAAAGGTTGAAAGAGAAGCCTAATTAAGTTATAACGTGAGAAATAAATGTACTTACACAAAATGTAATGATTTTTGTAAAATGAGATTGATTGTGTTGAGAAACGTGGAGGAACTAGTAGAAATTTGATCAAGTTAGAGGGTGTTACAAAAAATTTCAATTCAGAATATTGTAGAATATTCTGGTTCTATGATAAAAAGATCAATTTAATTCAACAAAAACAGAGATTTTCAACAGCTACATTATGATCATATTGTTCAATAATGTTCGAATGATTGATGTACAAACATAAAAAAAACAGGTCGAATATAGAACCTTGTTCTTTTTGGAAGTCGTTTGAAAACAGAAATTTTTAACAGCCACAAAATTTATACCTACTAAAAGTGGGTAATGGAATCTATTGGCTAACAAAATGGAAGGAAGCCTCTGATTGGCTGTCTACTGGGACTGGCCACTCCCCACTATAACAATGGGAGGAGCCAACCAATGGAAGTTGACAGTAACTATTGGCAAGTTTTGACTACTAGAAAATCTGAAAAAAGTAATAATATGATAATATAATTTTGGTAGGAAGTGAGTCTCATTTTAAAGATAGAATAAGCTGAAACTTATTTTAATAGAATAAGGAATGTCACGAACAAAACCTTGTATGAAAGCAAATGAGATTATTTTGCACGATCATTGAAGGAAATCAATAAACGAAAACATAAAGAAGGCTGGAAAAGAAAACTATTATTATTTTAATTATCACGTAATTATTAATTCAATTACGAAAATGGCAGATGATTGATAAAAAATTGACTAAATGAAAGCGATAAAATATTTGAGTGAATCAATGTTCATCAAAAAACAAACATTAATATAATTAAGTATCAATTATTCATCAAACATAAAACAGATAGGAAATCGACAAGATAAAAATAATAAAAAAAAAATGCAAGTAAATCAATTAACGAAGTTAATTTTATTTGCCAAGTTTCTATTTGGAATAAAGAAATAGAAGGAGAATATCCAAAAAAAATAATGACAACGAAAAATGGAAATTATTCAATTAAGTTATTATCTATTACTGTACAATAAGTTATTTCATGTTACTCTCAAATTATATTGAAACTCACAAGTCATGTTATGTAGAATGTAAATCATACATTTTTTTTGTTTTGTTTATAACGTCCATAAAGTCCATAACGGATTAAATTTATTTTGAAAAGACTCATCCCTCAACACAAGCGCTTGCTTACAGATGAACCATTTAAATTGTAATTTTTGATAACAAACATTTTCATAATTCGAGCTGTTATTTATGGCTTATATGTTATTGTTAAGAGTTTATATTGTTTTTTTTATGTTCTTTTGTGATTTTATATACAAATGCATTGTATTGATTGATTGGTTCAATAAAATTTATTTATTTATTTAATTAACGAAGATTGAACTGAAAATTTGAATAAAGAAGTGAAAAATAATGAAAAGGGGATGAAAAATGGAATGAAAAATAATTAAATAAAAAGACAAGAATATCTTTCTAATTAACCTACTTGGAATCTGTCATATACCGAGGATAGAAAGAAAACTACGATTGCAATAAACGAAATATTTATGGAAAATATTGCTATTTTTCATTTTTTTTAATCATTTCATATAGCAGTAGATTATGTGGAATATGAGCAGAAGCAGATTTGACGCCTGATCGATACCTCTAGCCTGCGACAAGGGTAGTGGACTTATGCGAGCGAATTATGAACGCAAGTTGAATAAAAGCTTTGAGAGGGATATCAACTTTACGTGTAGCCTAGGCCAGGTCTATTCAGCCTAGGAGAACGGAAAGGCCTATGAAAGGGTGACTTGTGTGAAGTGGGGCGGTGAAACTATTGAACTATCATGGCGGGGACTAAAAGTTTTCTATTTCCCTGCTCCGGCCTTTGTTCGTCGTGGTGTATTAATTAACTTTCAGTTTGTTCAGTAGTAGGTAGTTACGGCCGCTCTCGGCGAAGCCATGCCATCAAAATGAGGACTTGAAATGAAATTGGGGGAGCAACTCGGTTGTCTGGTGTATTTTTTCAAATTCCATTAAATCGTCCATTTTCATGGCAATTTCTGTTTCTAGGAACTCTGTACACGTTACAGTGCTGTATAAGCATCGATAGCTCATGGAATTCATCAGCTTGTAGGGATTTCTTCCATAAATTCATGACTGTGCTATTGAGTAAGCAAAATGACTGTGCAATTGTACATGCAGCATTGATAGGTTAATCGCATATTGTATAGGTAAATTAGGTAAATTGTATTTACGCAATTGTATGTCCAGCCTGATATAAATAATTTTAAAAAAGTTATTAAATTAACTAAGCTTAAAATAAAATGTTAATAATTATAATTTCCTGGATTTCTGTTCCATGACGAACTGCGTTGTTAATATTAACTTTTCAAGTGAATTCAACGATTTGCAGTCAAATTTTCATTAAAATACTTGAAGATGGGTTTTAACAACTCGAAAACGTTCGGCCTACAGAAGTAAGTGAAATACTGCTTTTATTAATAAAAATTTGACTGCAAGTCGTTGAATTCACTTGAAAAGTTAAAATTGTAATTTATTATTTCAAGTCAATATTAACTGAAACAATAGAACTGATTATAAAATCAACGTACTAAAACGTATGAAATATCGTTTTAAACATTTGAAATAAAATATTATGTGCATGGTATGTTTGAATTGTTAATGCTTGGTACGTGTATCAATCTCTTCAATAACAATTGGAGATTTGTAGGGACAATTTTTTGAACCTTGAATACTGTGTATTGTGGTTTGAACTCGATCGTATTCTGCCTTGACGGTAAACGTTGAAGTTTTTTTTTTGAGGATGAAGCCCACATATGTCTGAGACCTGTGCCTGGGTAATGAGTTGGATGATGGTGATTGATGAGTTGGACCTAAAGTTTTAGGTGGGTTCCGAACCACCGGGAAGTGATTTAACAGCAGAGAACAGTGTCTTTTTTGCTGGCCAATCCAATCGGTCACCGTTACAAAGATGACCCAGAAGCTTCGTAGCTTATCTCTGATTGAACAGATACATGCTACGGCACTCGGCTATCACTTCCTATTATTAGTTATTCAGATATTAGAAATTAAGTAATTGTAACTTTACTTTACTTTACTTACTGTTACTTTTACCTCTATACTCTACCTTAACACTCTACTACTAATATAAAGGGGGTTCAGACACTTAACGAGTAGGCCTACTCCTCTTTTGAAGGAGAAGGTCAAGTTGCTGATAATTTGAACATTATAGCAATAAAATATTCTGATCATTATTCAATAATACTCTGATCAAAAAGTATATGATTTTCGTTCAGTTCCATCAAAGACAATCATTTAGTATAATTGTCTTTGGCTCTATCCATATTAACATGTTATTTATTGAAGTTTTGCAGTTTCTATCTTAAGATAATTTGACATCTTGTGGGACTCCCCCAAGATGTTACTGTAATGTGTGATGGATCACTGGAGATGCTAACCTACAATAACTTCTGTATAAACATACATCATAGTATGAATTTCGATCATTAATAGTTCATAGTAAATACGTTTTTTTAAATACGTGCATAAGAACAGCTTGAAAGGCTGCTATACTTGATTTATACCAGTCATGCATAAATAATAGGCTCTAGCTAATTTATAAAGCCGATGATAATTCAACTTCAGCTTCTTTTATAGTAGTTTATGCAACGATTTTATTTTGACCCTTATTAAGGCACTAGTTAGATGTAAGTTATAACACGAGCGAATGCGAGTGTTATATAAATATCTCACGAGTGCTTTAATAGCCAAATAAAATCGTTGCATACACTATTTTATCTACGACCACTAGTATACATTTAATTAAAACAATTTCATTTTACCTGTGACTGTCAGAGATACCTAACCTCTCATCTCAAATACGAGAAGTTATAGTAGATTGTTAGGTTAAAGCAGCTGGTGTAGCAGTTTGATCAAATCAGCTGATAGTTTCACAATATTGAATTACGATATTGATTCCATCAAAAATGCTTCTGATTGGTCCAGAACCCGTGTTATAATGTAGAACCTGTACTATAATGAGCTCATTATGCAACGGGTTTCAAATAGCATTTCGAAAAGACAGCTGTTTTGGCATCAATTGTGAAACTGCAATGTATACATTATGACATAGTCGTAGATAAAAACAACTTATTGGTTCAAACTATTAGGTTTAAAAAATCAAATTACGAATCGAAATGGGATTTGATTTATTTCAGTTTTTGCTCTTCAATAAAATGCCGCCTGGTTTCTCAATTACTTTGATTTTCAACCTATTTTTTCGCTATCACTTTTATGGAATTTCACTCATTAATTAGCTAGTAAACATTTATAATGATCGTCTTCTACTGCGAAATAAATCATCCTTCAAAGTCATTCATCACAAATTCTCCCAGAAAAATTATATTTGAGGTACTTTTTCAATCTTATTAATGTGTCACCCAAGATTAATTAATCATTGCAGAAGTCTTGAAAATGGATGGAAAAATTTGTAAACTCATTGAATTTTGTTGTTAAACCATTAATTTGAGCTGATGTATTTTGACTGGCTGCAACATTTGAGTACCTACTACTTGATAGTCTCCTGTTTCCAGTGAAAGCCATTAATTTTTGTGATTGATTAAAAAAAGGTTGAATTGGATTTTTAGATATGGCTTCCCTTGCATAGAATATTCATCCACACTTACTTGGTCCTTATAGATAAGAGATGTCGAGGGCGATGGAAATAAATACATAATTCAATTAATCAACGACAGCAAGCAGATCAACGATTACAATTTTATTTGAGGAGTGAAAATGTTGGTACTTTGATGCGTAGAAGTTTGACATTCATTGCTCAGAACAACTCATCGTTAAATGGACTTGATATATTATATGAAAATATAATATGACATATTATATATAATAAACATAAGAAATAAACGTTAAAACTTTCCAAGAAATGTGTGAAACAATCTATCATTCAATCATCTAGCAATCGCTAATCATCATTAATTTTAATTAGTAAATTCGTATGGCTTTTCGTGGTGGGGAGACCCTTACGGGTAGTTCCACCTCGCCGTTTTTTTAACGACTGCTTTTTTTTTTATTTATTTTATATGAAACCGGGACCGACGGCTTAACGTGTCCTCCGAAACACGGGAGTGGCTCGAGAAAAATATCTTGTACTCAACTGGGATCGAACCCAGGACCTTTGGCTTATCAGACCAGCGATAAGCCAACTCGGCTACGCCGACTCCGGCGTAATTAATTAATTAAAATTAATTTTAATTGATAAATTTAGATTACTTTATTTTTTTAATTTCTTTGGAACATTTAAACGTACTTTACTAAATGCAGAAACTGACTGCAATAGTCGATAGAGCGTTCTGGTATGGACATCTAGATAAGAATCATGAGCTCATCTATTTACGTATATTCTGCACTAGACAAAAACTAAAAAAAAAATACACTGGCAAAACCTCTTTATACGCAGTATGACAAAATATAACTATTCCCCAGGGTACCCCAAGTTATCTTGCACTTCCTTTCTACCTCCATGAAATAATACCTCTTGTATTTTTCAAAAAACTATATAACTTACTGTTATGACTTACACTCTTATTGGAATTATCAAAATACTAAAAAACCAAATACTACTAAAAGGCAACTGACTCAATCATCACCGTTTCTCGAAAACCACTCTGCGAAAAAATTCTAAACTAAATAACACATGAAATAAGGACCATCATGTTCAATTTTTTTTGATAGAGAAATTTTTATATTATTTATTTAAATAAGCCCAGTTTAACGTTTTTCAGCGTTGTCAAGATCTAAATAGCCGAAAAAGTTGAAATTTGTCATAAATCTTCAGTTATGGACCTAGACGCGTAGCCTAATAATGAAAGTTTAAAAAATTTCCTGTAAGTTTTTTTTAATTTTTTTTATTTGAGGATGAAGCCCACATAGGTTTGAGACCTGTGCGTGGGTAATGAGTTGGATGATGGTGATTGATGAGTTGGACCTACAGTTTTAAGTGGGTTCCGAACCACCGGGAAGTGATTTTCAGCAGAGAACAGAGTCTTTTTTGCTGGCCAATCTAATCGGTCACCGTTACAAACAGGACCTACGAGAACGCAGCTTATCTATCTGATTGAACAGATAGATACCTGCTACGGCTCGCGGCTATCACTTCCCCAAGTACTATTTTAAATTAAATTCCCTGTTTACCTATAAATTCCCTGTATATTTTCCCTGTAAATTCCCTATTTTAAGTAAATTCCCTGTCGATCTCAGATGTAGCAAGTCCTCCCATCTTCTACACACTGCCAAGTTATATGAATACTACTATACGCCTAGCGTTCTCATGTATTACATGACCAAAAATATTGAAATCTACCTTAAAATTCTCCCCTCTCCCTGGCAGTGAGCGAAACAAGTAGTGTAAATTTATCCCCCAGGGGTTCTGGACAGTTAAGGCGTGCGAAGCTTAGGTGAAATAGGTACTTTTGAGTACTTGAGCTATATAACTTATGAGTAGGCTACACAACTATATTATTTACAGAAATTAGTGAGCGCATGTGTTAGGATAAAATCAACATCAACGCATCAACTAAAATGATTGAAGGGTCCTTATGTACACTCGTGCATTGAGCGTCAGACAACTGGCTCACATCATAATAATCCATCAGCAAACACACGTGGCCTGCGATCCTCACTATTGATGAGGCCGAAAGATTTATGTGGTGTGCGCGATCAGAAGTGAAGAAATTAATGGAATGTAACACACAAGAGCGAGCTGCAGATTGATTGCAACGGGGATAAGACTGAAAACCAGTTAGAAAAGCTCTGATAGTTTAACTACTGTAATAGATAGCGGTGACGGGGTTGTATAACGTACGTGAAGCTGGCCCCACCTCATTGAGCACAAGACTTGAAACCTATACCAACATTTTGTGCATATTTTGTGCTTTCAGAATATACAAAGGAAATATTTTGTACTCAACTGGAAGTATGACTTTTAAGCAATTCCTTTTTGGCGGGCCAGCTTCACGCTCAGCCCGCCACCATAAGCAATTAGATTTTAAACAGAGTCAATACTTAGTGCATAATTTGTGCTTTCAGAATATAACACTTTCATATTTTGTGCTTATCAAATAAACGCTGAAAAAAATAAATAGTTCAACTTTTTTGGCGGGCCAGCTTCACGCTCAGCCCGCCACCACTGACGATTTAATTTTGAAAAGTGTCAATATATAGCACATAATTTGTGCTTTCAGAATATACCACTTTTGTATTTTGTGCTTGTCAATTGAGCTAATGAAAAAAATAAATAGCGCTGAGGGCTAAGCGTGAAGCTGGCCCGCCACCACTGACGATTTAAATTAAAACTGTGTCAATATATAGGGCATAATTTGTGCTTTCAGAATATACCACTTTTGTATTTTGTGCTCATCTAAAAAGTTGCAAAAAAATTAAATAGTTTCAAATTTTTGCGGGCTACCTTCACGCTTAGCTACCAATTTCGGACGGTGTAATAGTGCATGATTGTGCTTTCTGAATATACCACTTTAATATTTTGTACTTATCAAAGAAGTTAAATATCAAAGAAGAAGAATTTAATAAAAAATTATGTTCTGTGTTACACTTTATAAAGTAAATAAAGAGAGTACTGAATCTTGAAGTTAGATCAGATCCAATATTAGAACCAAATATTTCACTGTGTGATGCCGATTAGCAGATTAGCAGTCTAGCAATGTCTAACCAACATTATTTTGCCATACAGCCGCCATCAATTTTATCCCAGTACCGTAAATATATTTTATCTACGACCATGTCATAATGTATACATTACAGTTTCACAATTGATGCCAAAACAGCTGTCTTTTCGAAATGCTTTTTGAGACCCGTTGCATAAAGAGCTCATTATAGTACAGGTTCTACATTATAACACGGGTTCTGGACCAATCAGAAGCATTTTTGATGGAATCAATATCGTAATTCAATATTGTGAAACTATCAGCTGATTTCATCAAACTGCTACACCAGCTACTTTAACCTAACAATCTACTATAACTTCTCATATTTGAGACGAGAGGTTAGGTATCTCTGAACGGCCACAGGTAAAATGAAATTGTTTTAATTAAATGTATACTAGTGGTCGTGGATAAAATAGTGTATGCAACGATTTTATTTGGCCATTAAGGCACTCGTGAGATATTTATAACACTCGCGTTTGCTCGTGTTATAACTTACATCTAACTCGTGCCTTAATAAGGGTCAAAATAAAATCGTTGCATAAACTACTATTATATTTCATTTAGTTTCTGTTTGAGAATAACTTAATTAACAATAATTGTTATAACATATAATAATTATTAATGATTGCTATTTTATTCTTTAATTTTACTTTAAAAATATTGCGGGCTGACACATTTCAATGGGTTTCAACAAAAAGACGTCTGTCGGGTAGTATTATTATATAGTATTATAGTGTTATTATATTATTATTATAATTTTCAACATTCCATCATATCTTATGAGAAACATATTTTCAATTTATTCTTCATACTTTCTTCCTTCAATGACATTTTGAGTTATTCCACATGAAAAAAAAAAACAAAACTCAATGTTGTCACAACGAAATTTATTATAAATAACCAGATACTGTATCTGACGTTTAACTCACAGTAAAAGAACAGAGTAGCTTCATTATTATAGTCTACACAGAAGATACTAATGACTGACTAAATAGGAGCCTCTAATATTGAACTGGTTAATATGGTTTGATGCATTCCTGAAACGGAATGAATTTTCCATTCAAATTCAGGAACTGAATATTTTCTTCCACCTTGAACTTGGTAGTTATTGATAATGAGATATTCGATATGTTCAGTATCCCCATTTTTATTCATCCAGGCTGTAACTTGTTCATGCATTCTACATTTGAAGCTTCTACCAATCTGACGTTTATAGCAAGCATCACAATCACCTTATTATAGATTATATACCCCACTCCGATTGCAGATAGATCCTTCGCCAATACAAATTAATTATTGAAAAATAAATTAAAATTTCAGTTTCACTTTCTTTTTTTTTCTCAGATGGGAAAAATGATGCTTTCTGGGTAGTAACGTGAATAATGATGATGTTCCAATACCAAACAATCATCGTATTTTTCAGGGACCTTTATGTAGCGGAACGAAAGCTAAGAAATCATTATCTGGTCCTCATCTGATTGTGGAACCTATCATCGAGCAAGAACGGGTCCACAGCGACAAACCAGAGTACGGTGTCCAAGAAACTCTGATGTTTACTCTGAACAATTTACCCCGAAAAATATCATTCAAAAATAAGTTATTTAATCTACGGGGTGTAGTTGGTTTCACACCTGCTGAACGCGACGCCAATGTAGGCCACTACAGAGCATTTTGTTTACGAAAAGACTTTTCATGGGAGATCTATGACGATCTGAGAGAAAAGTCTGGCTTAATTGACGGTAGCGTAGATGTAAATATAAGCGTTATCATATTTACAATTTAAGGTTGTGGTGTACCTCAACCTTATAATGCAAAATGTAAATTATTTAGTAGTATACAAATCATTACTTAGAAGTAAGAATGGTTCATTTTGTCATTAGTATTCCATCTATATCTAGTTCTCTACTTTAAGTAAGAATTTGCATACCATCCCACACAGGCTAGGCCTCGGGATGTTTTTCTTTTATTCATCTAAGGAAAAGAATCTTGTCCTTATTACGATTTTTAGTGTTTTTTTTTATGTATTATGTAGCGTGTTTTTTTTTATATAGCAGAGTTTTATGTGTTATCTATATGGTATATAGATCTTTTTCATTGTGATAAGAGACTGTTTTTCTGTTTATTGTAAATTGTTGTGGATGAATAAAATTTATTTCATTTCATTTCATTTCATTATTCTTAGGCATATAACTTACTACAACCAAACATTTTTAATAACTATTTTTGTTTTTAGAGTTTGATGAACATTTCGTTTTACTTATGTGTTTCACAGAATCTTCTTTGGCCGAAAACTACTTGTATTCAATAACCGTATGCATAACCGTATCCACTTTTAAGTAATCTACACCCCCCCCCCCCGCCACAATCCTTCTTAAAATAGCGTAAGGGGGAGCTCCCCTGAAATTTTTTGAAAATTGAGCACTTTAAAGAAGCATTTTGAGCAGGCCAGTTGTGGCTGTATAGGCCTTCTAGGCCTATATACGTGAAATTTCTCATGAAAAATCCTTATAGGATTTCACCGTGCTATAAGAAATAATTTTTCCAAATTCGAAATGTTAGGGGTGTTTTGAAGTTGTTAAAGTTTCGTATATGGTGAAGTACGGGTACATGGCTAACTAACTATGCTTATTTAACATTGAACTTTCTGCCAGCCCACTGGGTATTTACCCGACCCACATCATCAGTGTTTAGAAGGGTAGTCTGAGGCTTATGTTTGGGAGCATTGCAATCTTTTCCAATCAAAGGAATAGTTTCCAGGAGATGACAATTTTCGTAAAATTTGTTAGTGAGGTTTGACTGAGCAGTTAAAATTAAGTTGAAAGTGCATATTGACTTTTTGAATAAGTCATCTCACTTAGATTGATGGGGTTCATATAATTCATATTCATGGACATAAATGTATTTGCATATTCTAGTACATTCCAATGCACTAGAGATAACAAATTTTCGTTGGTTATGCTGGTCAGGCCCGTGCTGGCCCGCTGGGACACCGGGACGCATCCCGGTGCGCCCTCCAGCCTGGAAATTTTTGGCGCCCTCCTGTTCTGAAACTGACAAGTTTTACGACTAGGCTTATCGTCGATATAGCCGAGCGGCTGGGTTGAGTGTTGCGACTATAGGGTGTAGGCTACTACTGAATGGACTTGATTCTTTCAGTACCCGCGCGGGGCACCCTCTGCTAGAATCTGGCCCATTTCGACCCAAAATTATTCAAATCCCAAGAATTTTTTCCTTCTAAAGCATTGAAGGTAATAGAGTTATAACCAGATTGAGATCGTCTTCGACAAACGAAAATTTAGAATCTTTACTGTTAAAATGTACTCAGAAGCTGATATTTTGAACTGCATAGATCCAGTCACCGTCAGGGGCGCACCCAGAATTTTGGTTTGGTGGGGGGGCTTACCCGTCCTACCAGGTGAAATTATTTTGGGAGTGGGAGGGGGGTGAAATTGGGATTTTCTGAGCTTTTTTTACAAGATTGTGGCCTAATAAAATTCCTTGAGGGGGTTCATTTCTTGACTTTTTAAAGAGTATTAGCTATGGGGAAACAAAATGTGTCTTATTTGTTCAGAGTGTTACAAGAGTTCAAAATGATTCTGCCAGACTGCATAAGCATCTTCTCATGAAGATAAAAAAAATCAAATTAATGAAGGTCCGGAAACGCTATGTTACAGAAATAAAGAGGGTAAAAGATTGCAGCTATTCCTTCATAAATTCAGAAAACTCTAAGGCCTTCAGATAGGTGGTGTGAATTAAATTGAATTAAAATAATATTGGCTAAATGTGCTACAAGATCTACTATTAAACATTTTTATGATGCCCACACCATTCTGAGACTTTTGCGTGGGTAATAAAGTGAACGTGAAATGCCAGTCTGAACGCAAATCGAGATTAGCCTACCTAATCTTTGAATTGGTGGGTTATATTTACAAAATGATTATGAAAACACGTTTTTTTACTGTCGGCTTAATGGGTAAACTAATTTAATTGGCAATGAATCAAATCTTTTCAAATTCTCCTTCAAAACTTGTGAAATCATATTTTTTCAAATTAAATGTGAATGTACCTAACAGTAAAGTTAAGAACCAGGTCTTAATTTCAGCTGTAGCACACCGGAGCTCTGGTACCTTTTAGGACGCCAGAGCGGAGCTCCGGCTATCTAAATCTAATAGAATCATTTATTTTAAACCAGATCTGAACTAACTGGAAATGATTGTTTTTTTTTTAAATTTAGACAGACTAAGTTTTTGACTTTTGTGGCTATGGTTTTCAAGTTTTTGTCAAAATCGTTTAAAACAGCTTATTTTTAAATACCTGAATCTTATTATTTTGTAATTAGGCCTATATTTGCATTACTAACATGCTCAAATGCGTTTAAAATGCACCAATTCAAGTGTAATTTTGAACAATTTCCCGGGAAGGACCCCCAGACCCCCAGACGTTTGGCTAGGGGGTATTCCATACCACCAGACCCCGGACACAGTTCCGGTACTTCTCAATTAAGAAATTAATCCCTGTTAAGAACGATCTCAAAGCTTAGTCGAGTTTTATTAAATTAAAGCTCACAGATTTTGCACAGATGCTTCCATAAGGCTTGAGCCTCAAAGCCCCCCATGTCAAGCCACTAGTTATGAACTTTATTCTACTTAAAAAGTGTGAACACATAAAATGCACCAACACTAATCAGCCTGGAGCACATAATACCTACAGTGAATTTTCTTGAAAATTATCAACAATTTTTTAAGGACCTCGGGTTCTTGGGGGAAGCTTGAGCACCCAAGCCCCCCCTTGGGTGCGCCACTGGACACCTTTATTGATTATATTGGCCTCTCCAGCTCCGAATTAAAAAGACTACTTCAGGGATGTTTATAATTTCAATCAAAGAACATTACATTTGTGAACATATTTGTTTTTGTTATTTTCATCATTTGCAATTCACACTTTGATTATTATATTGCAGACCCTCCCCCCCCCCCAAGACAGTCCTCCCCCTGCATTGTGCTTGCGCTCTCTGGCCATGGCCATCCACCGCCCTAACAAGGGGTCCAGCACGGGCCTGATGCTGGCAATGGTTTTCTAATTGCGGCAAGAATTTAAAGGACATTCCTATTCTATAGGTTGATTAAGTTTAGGGTTATGTAGTTATGATCACTATGTTTAATATTATGTAACAACTTACTTATCAATATATTTTCTAATAACTTTAAAATCAAACAGCAGACAATAGTACGTACCTAATAACAAGGCTTCTGCGTTCCGACAATAATTCCAACTTCAAATCAGCCGTCACTCCAAGATGTCGGTCATTTTATGCCGCCAAGTTGTCGGTAAAGAGCGAACGCTGGAGTACTCTGAATAGGTGTAACTTTACAGTCGTGATTTTAAAACTTGCACGACCATGCAACCTGGGGTTAGACCCGGCGAGAGCCGAGCATGAGAATTATAAGTTCCGAGAAAAATGCAGGTTTGCTATAAGAATTTCCTTATTTTATATTTTTTCAATATATAATTTACATACGTACAGACAAACGCTTTGAGCTGCAGTGCTTCATTAAATCAGAGCTAAGAACTCGCAACGCTCATTCAATAAGAAATATTTTGCATTTATTTTGTAGACTACTATTTATAATTGTATTGAATTGTATTTGTAGACTACTATTTAGATGTTGGTATATGTTCGAAATTTCATGTATGAAATTGTCATGGATCATTTACGAGATTTTTATCTCCATGTCATGTGAATATTGTAACATACAGTTATCAGAAATAGAATTTGTCAGGTGAAAGATTGAAAGATTGAATAGTGTGTAATGATTTCACACCAGAAGAGCTGGGAGTGTGTTTGCCTGTTATTGGGAAGACTTTACAAATCTTGCTGCGGTTGAAGTTGGGTTGCACTAAATTTGAGACTATTTAATTTTTTTGCAACTTATTTGATGAGTACAAAATATGAAAGTGGTATATTCTGAAAGGATAAACCATGCACTATTACACTGTCGAAAATCAATAGTCAATTGTGGCGGGTAAGGGTACGTGTAGCCCGCAAAAATTTGAGACTATTTATTTTTTTGCAACTTATTTGATGAGTACAAAATATGAAAGTGGTATATTTAGAAAGCATAAATCATGCACTATAACACTGTTTAAATTCAATCGTCAATTGCGGCGCGGTAAGCGTGAGGGTGGCTCGCAAAAATTTGAAACTATTAAATTTTTTTACATTTCATTTGGTCAGAACAAAATATGAAAGTGGTATATTCTGAAAGCATAAACTATGCACTATTACACTGTTGAAAATCAATAGTCAATTGTTGCGGGTAAGAGTAAGGGTAGCCCGCAAAAATTTGAGACTTTTTAATTTTTTTGCAACTTCTTTGATAAGTACAAAATATTAAAGTGGTATATTCAGAAAGCACAATCATGCACTATTACACCGTCCGAAATTGGTAGCTAAGCGTGAAGGTAGCCCGCAAAAATTTGAAACTATTTAATTTTTTTGCAACTTTTTAGATGAGCACAAAATACAAAAGTGGTATATTCTGAAAGCACAAATTATGCCCTATATATTGACACAGTTTTAATTTAAATCGTCAGTGGTGGCGGGCCAGCTTCACGCTTAGCCCTCAGCGCTATTTATTTTTTTCATTAGCTCAATTGACAAGCACAAAATACAAAAGTGGTATATTCTGAAAGCACAAATTATGCGCTATATATAGACACTTTTCAAAATTAAATTGTCAGTGGTGGCGGGCTGAGCGTGAAGCTGGCCCGCCAAAAAAGTTGAACTATTTATTTTTTTCAGCGTTTATTTGATAAGCACAAAATATGAAAGTGTTATATTCTGAAAGCACAAATTATGCACTAAGTATTGACTCTGTTTAAAATCTAATTGCTTATGGTGGCGGGCTGAGCGTGAAGCTGGCCCGCCAAAAAGGAATTGCTTAAAAGTCATACTTCCAGTTGAGTACAAAATATTTCCTTTGTATATTCTGAAAGCACAAAATATGCACAAAATGTTGGTATAGGTTTCAAGTCTTGTGCTCAATGAGGTGGGGCCAGCTTCACGCTCGTAATAGACGTAACAATGTAGAGTACATATATACAAATCTCCTACATACACTAAATTGTATTACAAAGAAAATTTCTGGCACTGCCAACAAAAGCTTAGCTTGAGTGTTGGCAGTGAGTTGCAGAAAAGAAAAAGAAAACATTTTTAAAATAAATACAATCAGAAAAAGCTGTAAAAACAAACATGATTGAAAATAGTAAATCTATGTAGGAACTCCAGTGGAAAAAATGAAAGATTGTAGTGAAGGACTACAGAAAAACAAAAGGTAATTGAAAAATGGAAAAACCAACGCCAAACATGCAGAAGACAATAAATTGGCTATTGATTGATGATTGCCACATGAAAACAATACAGTATATTGGGCTAGTACAGTGATAATTTGTATTTATGCTTAATTTTCCAAACATGGCTAAATTACTATTAAAGAATTTTGAAAAAATTATCTGTTTCGTTGTATAGTTAATTTGAAAAAAATATTTTTTTCATCCACTCATCTATTTTACTTTTTAACTTCCTAGTAATTTTTTTGTTCAATAGAGAAGTTGATGAACATTAGGGTAAAGGAGAAGTAGAAAGTTGAAGAGGAAGAACTATAAAATAAAGACAAAAAGAAGAAATCAGAGAACAAATAAGTATAGAGAACCAAGAGGAGACACAATTAAAATTTAATGATAAAAAATAAATAAATTTTCATATAACCGAGAGGAGGCATAAACACAACTAAAATACAATGATTAAAATAAAATATACCTAGAAATATTATTTCGTGAGACGGAGGTAAAAGAGAAAAGAGACAAAGATAGAGAGATAGAAAGGAAGAGCAAGAAAAAAAAGAGGAGGAAGATGGAGAGAAAATGAAGAGGAAAAAGAAAAGAATTTATAGGAGGAAGAAAAAATAGAGGCAAATAGGAAAGAGAAGGGAAGGAATAAAAGAAGGAAAAATGGAAATAGATAAGATGAAGAACAACTGAGACGGAAAGGAAAAATAATTATGATAAATGAAATAAGCAGAAGAAAAGGAAGAGGAGCAAGAAAAAGAGGAATAAGTAAAAGATAAAGAAGGAAACTGAGTGGAGGGGATGAAGGAGTGGGATTTGAGAAGAAGATGGGGAAGAGGAAGGGAGGAAAATAGAGAAAAGAAAGAAAAACAGGAAGATGGCGAGAAAACTGAGTTTATATACTTGGTATCGAGATAATGTACTGTTATGTAACAGGAGAGGAAGAGAGTATGATGGAGTTCAATCAAGAAGGAGAAGACAACATATAAGAAAAGAAAGAAATAGAAGAGAAAGAAGAAAATGAAAACGTAGAAGGTGAAGGAGAAAAACGAGTGTTGAAGGAAAAGGAATTAGAGCAGAAACGGGAGCAAAAAAAGAACTAAGAGAAGAAAAAAGATAAAAGAAGGATCGGAAAAACATAAATGGAAGAAAACGAGAAAGAGAAAGAGAAAGAGAAAGAGAAAGAGAAAGAGAAAGAGAAAGAGAAAGAGAAAGAGAAAGAGAAAGAGATAGAGAGAAACAAAAAGAGAGAGAGAAATAGAGATAGAGAAAGAGAAAGAGAAAGAAAAAGAAAAGAAGAAAAAAGAAGGAGAATAAGAAGAAAAAGAAAAAAGGAGGAGAAGAAACAGAAAAAGAGAAAGAGAGAAAGAAAAATAAAGAAAAAGAAGTAGAGGGAGAAGAGGAAAGAAAAAAGAAAAAAGAAGACAAAGACAGAGATATAGAAAGGAAGAGCAAGAGAAAAAAAGAGGAGGAAGATGGAGAGAAAATGAAGAGGAAAAAGAAAAGAATTTATAGGAGGAAGAAAAATAGAAGCAAATAGGATACAGAAGGGAAGCAATAAAAGAAGGAAAAAGGAAATAGATAAGGTGGAAGAAAAAAGAAGTACACAAAAATTAGAGAATAAGTAGAAGAGGAATAAAAAGGAGGTAAGGGGATAAGAAATAGACGAATGTAACGGATGAAGGACCTGCAGAACGTGAAGATTGCTAGGCCGAGTTGCTCCTCCCCAACTGGTTGGTCTAAGGACCGTCGCTCTGTCGACTTTTTTCTTCGGTCGCGTCTCGCTAAGTTGACCCGGGCTTTGCTCTTGTGCTTACCGTACTTGCAGTCCACTTCCCTCCCATCCTAGAGCAAGTAAGTTGTTGTCCTGTTGGTTCCGGGAACCGAAAGAATAGTCGCTGAACCAACGGAGGAAAGACAGTCTTTTGCGACTGACCTTCACCGTTCTTTCTTTCGGAAGAGCTCTTGACAGTGAGTGGCTTTCTTAATTTCTTTCTTTATTCTTCCTATTCGTTTACCTCCTCTTTTAATCGTTTCTACTTTTTTGATATTGTCGTTATTGCCGTTTCGTGCCGATGTTAGCCGACTGGCGAATGTGAATCGGTCACAGGTCACCGCGCTTCTGCTTCTCACTTCCATTCTCCTCTTCCTCCTCCTCTGGCGTCTCATGCGTAATTTATGCTTCTCATGATCTTCTCTTTGTTGCACCGCCCGAAGTGGAAACGCACTACCGAAGAAGAGGAATTGCATCGAGACAATCGTAACCCAGCTACTGTTTCAAGATCTTGTTTCGTAAGTTCTTGTAACGCAAACTTGTTTCAAGTTTGTATGGCAAACTTGTTTCAAGTTTGTATAGCAAACTTGTTTCAAGTTTGTATGTTTAGTTTGCTCGAATTATCACACAATGCCGTCCTAAACTTACTTCAGGACTCCTGTACATTCTGTCTTAGAATTATTATTTTTCAAACCAAATCAAATAAAATTTATTTATCAAAAACATTTACAATACAATGAATGGATAAATAAAAAAATAGAAAATATTGAGTAACCTGGCTGGCTGGTCTGGTGACCAGACCTGAATGAATGGATAATATAATATTATATACTATACAACGATAATAATTTTATGCCTCAAGTCTTTTTAAATATAAAAATGTAATTAATAAATCAATATACCCCACTATAATACTATGTGTTGGGGTTTTTCTACTTCAAATGTTTTCTGTATTACTCAAGATATTAGTGTGTAAGTTTTAAAAGTGAATAATTACAATGCATTAAATAAAAGCGAAAAAGAAAATTAGTTGTAAAGTTTAAAATAAGTCATGAAAAAGAACGAAAAAAGTAGTTGCTCAACTATTTACAGTCTTACTAAGTTCTCACTAATGTCTACTAGCCAATGACTAAACTTCTTTTTAAAATAATATGTGTTAATTTCTTCTTTAATGTTTGCAGGTATTATGTTATAAATTTTCGGTCCTAGGTAAATGTAATTTCGTTGTCCAAAAGTTGTGTGCATCCTATGTCAATGACAAGCATTTATATACGAATGCAAGACCCTGAAATGAAATTGTAGGCTGTAAGCTTCCATCACAGTTTTTTATTACATAAAAGTAGTAATAAAGCAGTAATATTGCTTCTGAGGGGATTGATCGAACTACAGTTTTTGTCACCAGAGCATTTTCTTAGTTACATACCGTAGTATTATTTAGTTACATTGATTGATTGATTTATTTATTTATTGTCTGTACTAGGTCTTGGCAAACCCATTGCACATGGCTGGGGTAGTTGTCAGTAGTTTTAAATTTTTTATAATGGAGTAATTTATCTATCAACATTTTTATCATCTATTAAAGTGCTAGATTGAAATTGAAGGAAATTTAAAAAGAGGTTACTCTTGAACAGAAACTTATTTATCCGCAAACGGCACAACAATAATTATTTTAACCTAAAATCTTCCAAATATTGCACTCAAGAAATGGCATTGTAAGTTTACAAACTGAATAATTAAATATGTGAGCTGATGATCAGTGTTTTCCTATTTAGCTTGCTCAATTGATGCATCACCTTCTAGAACATAACATTAACTTATTGTTGATATCCAGTTAACATTGAATACATTTGACGCCTCTATTAATCGGCATTAGCCTGAATGCCAGTGCGCATTCGACCTTTTCTCAAGAAAGGCAAAAGCCGATTTCAGCTCGACGCAAATGAAGAATTTGTTAACGGGAGATGTGAGCGACCGGGGGAAAAACGCACATGTCACATGGTTCGGCATTCGTTCGTCTTCAAAGGTTGACCAAAGATCGTGATAGTTTTGCAACCGGCCACCGGTTTGTATTCAGTTGTACAGCAGATTCAAAACGGGGCTTGGGCTGCACTACCAATATGGGATGTTTAAGTTTTTAGGCCTAGACATGACAAGAATCGCACGCATGCCAAACCTAGCCGCAGCAGCTGACCTGGATACGAGTTGTGCGTAGTGCGGGTAAGAACGTCGCAAATCTTAGTCGCGCGTTGTCTTTGCCTAGAATTGTAGATAGATTGGTGAAGTAGCAGATACATAACTGGAATTTCATTAAAGCCGGGTTTTCTTAGCTTCGCACACTACGCACAGAGGAGAACGCATCACTGACCCTACACAACTACATAAAATTAGATAGAGCCGTTTTCCTAGACGTCTCCACAGTTCGCATTGCGCTCTGCACAACTGAACAACTGCTCTGAGAGCAGTCAAGTGCTGACCGCGCAGCGCTACACTATTGTTCTGTTTTTGGTGCTGTTTGCTTTTAAATTATGTTTTAGGTTATTTATTTATAAAATACAAAACATACATATACAAGTCATGAAAAATATAAAAAATAACTGAAATCCAATATTATACAAAAGTAAAATCCATAAACTATTTTAAAATAATAGTACTGCACTATATGTGGAGATGGAAACCCCTTTCAACTATGGTTGTACCATATGGTTAGCGGTTATGTATTTAGGTTTTAATTTTTACTATGTAATTGGGTTTATAATTTTAAGATTTACTTATAACGTGCTAGATCTATAAATAACCTACAATTGACGAAAGCAAGTATCTATCTAATGATGGAAGGGGGCTGTTATACTTCAGAATTTGTTTCGGTTGGCCTGACATACTGGTATAACTCTGTTAGCTCAGTGACGAAAGCAATCGCAACCCCCTAAGATCGCAACTTACCTCTTTCCTTCACTCCTCGTTTGCGTAGAACGCTCTTTGGACCAAAGCATAATGAAGAGTCACCCACAATCGAAGTCGGCTAATAATATATACATACATTCTAGTCCCAATCAAGCCTGAATCAGCTTGGAAGAAAACTCCACTGTTTAGAGAAACCGACCATCACTTTCAGTGGAAGGTTTATCAAATCAATATATCAAGTTGATTGTATTCTTGTAATTATTGTTGTATTCATATTAATGTTGACATGTTACTGTTTGGATTACTACCTAAGAATTCACAAGCCTGTGTGACGAATAAATCATCTTATCTTAAGTAAGTTGGAACCCTCCAATAAGACACATGAATCTATGTGGTTTGATATTATTGGTCCTTTGAACTTGATATTAATTATCCAAGAATCATTCTGGTGGATCAGCAGATGAATCTTCTGAAAAAAACATATTACATAGTTCATTAATATTATTCGTATTATCAGGGGCTTATTTAATTTCAAAAGAAACGACAAGTAAAGATTTTCATAGCTTTCTAAAGTGATTACAAGTATAATTTGTAGTTAATTACTAAAACTTAAATAAAATTAGCATATATTTATTAGAATGTATATTTTTAATAAATAAAATATGATATCGTTTGGATCAAGAGCAATTATTTTTTCGATTTGTAAATTAATTTGAAACAGGATTTTCTGATTGTGTGCTTGCTTGCTGAGATTGCCGTTGGACTTGATGACTGACCACTCCCTTAGACAAAACCGATAACTACTCTTTTTTTTAGATACTCCTTTTCCTTCCTGCTTCCTCTTCCCTTACCCTCCCGATAACCTTTCCTACATGGGTAACCATAGTTGGAAAGGTTTTTACACGTCACATTCCTTTTAGCCCTATCATCTTTTAAAATATTCTTTGTATTACTTGTTATTTTATTTTGATTTAGAATATATTATTGTTATTGCATTTGTGTGTTGTATAAATAAATTGAATTGAATTCGCTACAGAAGATTTGTTTAATATGAATTCTTAGTTTTGAATTTAAATTTCAGATAGTACTTTCTACAAAACAGACATCAGTGATTCTCAAGAATTCAATTCTTCAGCTTTGTATATGTTGCTCAATTTCTATTGATTGAATATCTATTGGTTTGATAACTTACTGTATTTTAAATAAAAACTTGTAGCACACGTATCAAACAGAAAAAAATGCCCAAATAAAATGTTATATTATATTTATTGGTAAGGTTACACATTACAAATTTGAATGTTTAGCTAGATAAAAATAGTTGAATGTATGTAATCTGTGATGTTTCCATGATTAAATACTCTTAATCAACAATCCAACATTGAAACTAAGATTGTATTTATATTTGGTTTCGTTTACACTCAAAATTGAAACTTAAGGGATGCATTTCATTTCTGAGAAGAAGTTGGTTTACAGAAATTCCCGTCATAAAGGTGGAGTGATGTTTTTAAATTGGTATTACTATACAAAGAATTAATCCGAATCAAAAAGAAACCGGAATTTGTTTATTTAATTTCTATTTTATCCTAGATTTTATATTTTCTAAGATAATTTACTTTTTGTGAATTTGTTTCTGCCTGAAAC
The DNA here is from genome assembly GCA_948455865.1 of Conomelus anceps. Classification (NCBI taxonomy): domain Eukaryota; kingdom Metazoa; phylum Arthropoda; class Insecta; order Hemiptera; family Delphacidae; genus Conomelus; species Conomelus anceps. The sequence continues at coordinate 103,300,226 of OX418217.1, forward strand.
AAATTTCTCGCGAAATTATTATTATTATCTCAATTATCACATTATCAAGTCTTGATTATCACTTGCCACATAAGAAGGAGAAGGAAAATAAGAAGAACAAACAGAGGGAGGGGAAGGTTATATCCTTCCTCTCAATAGCTCCAATTGCAATTGAATTTCAGAGCTAAAATTCATCAGCTGAATTTCTTCAGCTGATGATGCATCCCTTCAGTTTCAAGTCAGTAAAACAAAATCCAAATAGAAATACAGTGCCAGTTTCAATGTTAGTAAGTATATTATTTTTAACTATAAGGTGTCACGTTTCATATTTGCAGATACAATCATCAAACAAGATGAAGTCCTGTCCAGTGAAATATTATGTTAAATAGAATGACACTTTCAAAGAGGTGTTTCAAACTACAATGAGCAGTGTGTTTGGGGAGTGGCTGGGGTCGGTCGGTAATCGTCGGGTAAGTCAACATAATTGGAGTGTGTCCATTGTTGTTGGCATTTCACGCGGGAAATGATAGTTTATTTGGACGGTTAGCGGCAAGGGGGTGAAGAAGGAAGGGGAGGGGATAATGTGTCCTAAGGGGTGATGAATGGGGGGGAGGGGGTAGGCAATGTGTCCGTTCCCTCATCCGCGACCGATTGAAATGTGCGGCCGGCAGTTGACAGCGGGCTGGGTCGATTTGCTTTACAAAATTCAAAATTTGTTGAAAATGAAGCGCAATGGCCTACTGTCGCCACGTGGACAGGGGATGGAGGCCTGCCTGGGGGATAATTTAGTAAGAGAGAGAAAAAGATAGCGAGTGAGTGAGGGAGAGTATTATTAGCTTGCGGCGAGCAAGTGACAATTATTTCAACGTCCATCTGGTCCACAATTTTGTGCCAAATCAGTAGCTTTGTATTTGAAATGTTAAAGGATATTGGTGAACTCAAATCACTTCCAAATTTGATTGAACATAGAGCAAGCAAGGAAGAATAAACAGGAAAAATATTTTCATTTCCCCCATTTTTATAGAATTGGGAGAATAAGGAGTCGTCATTAAAAAACAAAGTTGTTTAAGTATAAAATTTAGTGTATTGGTGACCTAAAATCACTTCAAAATTTGATTGAACATGGAGCGAAAAGCAAGCAAGCAGATCGACGCAGGAAAGAGAATTTCCATTAGATAGATAGATAGATAGATAGATATTTAAGCATCCACTGGCCTTCCATCACGGGGTATCTGGATTTGCCCAATGTTAAATTTAAATTTATCTGGATTTGCCCAATGTTAAATTTAAATTTATTATTTCTATTCAGGCTAAATTAATTTGAAAAAAAAATTGAAAAATAAGGAATCATCGTGAGAAAAGACAAAAATTGAAGGATATAATTTTGATCTCATCCAATTATTTTCAAATTTGATTGCACGTGAAGCATTAAGCAAGCAGGAAATGGCCTTTTTATTTTTCAAAGAAAAGGGATCCTCTTGAGAAAAGACAAATTAGCAGTGAAATTGTAGGGAAGAGGAAGATTCAAATCTGAAGAAAATAAAAATTAACATATGATGTAAAAATTAGTGATAGCAGTGAGCCGTAGCTGTTCAATCAGATAGATATAAGCTGCGTTCTCCTGGGCACTCTTTGTAAGGGTGACCGATTAGATTGGCCAGCAAAAAAGACACTGTTCTCTGCTGTAAAATCACTTCCCGGTGGTTCGGAACCCACCTAAAACTGTAGGTCTAGCTCATCAATCACCATCATTCAACTCATTACCCACGCACAGGTATAAGACCTATGTGGGCTTCATTAAAAAAAAAATCAATATCATACCAAATTATTAGGCAAAATATCGTCTTTGGTTGCATACTGCAAATGAATAAACATTATACACTTCTGAGGATAAAATATAAAATTTAATAGGATAAGTATAAAATTTCAAGTAGAGAAATGGGTTTTTACAGTAAAAGTAAAGGAATTTCAATAGAAGGGGAATTGTAATGAATATTAAATTAAAATCTGGAAAAAACACAAATTAACTTGTATTTTTACATGAACTCGGAATAACGAAGTGTTTAAAAAGACGTTTAAGTGTTTAGAAAGTGTTTAAAGTATTTTAAAAAGTGTTTAAAGTATTTTAAAAAGTGTTTAAAAGCTGAAATCACAGAAAGTGCACTCTGTGCATAGCATTCTGCTATGTGGAAGAATCAATTCCTTGACGGAAATTCACACACCACATCCATATTTCAACAATATCAAAGTGAACTCTGATCACAGTTAGCTGGCTGGCACAAATGCTATCCTTTTCTCTACAACTACTGTGTTCTGCACTAACTTTTTTCTGAGAAAAAGAGCAAACCAGTTTTTGTTTCTTATCCCGTCATGCTTGAAGTTGAATAGAGGTTGCGCGCTTTAAAACGTCGCGCAATTCTGTTGTCAACTTTTGAAAGTTTTCGTCGACATTCAACGGTCGAGCAACGACACAAATCAGTTAAAGGACAGAAAAAAATCAGTTAAAGGATGTTCAGCCGACATGAAAACTGACAGTGTTTTTGCATTTAGACTGCGGGAGTTCAGACAGCGTATCTGAAATAGCAGTTTCACATGCATGTGTTTTTGCCAACTTCCATCGCGGCTATGAAAGAGAAGTGGTCGTTTTTTGCATTTCAAAAGTCGAGTTTTGTCATCTAATGCACTTTGTTTCTAATTAGCGGGTGCTGTTTGTTTGAGGAAATTGAAATTTATCCTTCTAACAAACCGACTTGTATCAGAAAATGACGATTACTTAGAAATGTCCAACTTGTGCTGAGTGCTCATTACTGTTTCAAACTCACCTATGAACAAATTCTTCATTCCGGAGACAATTGCTCGAATTATCAGTTTGTCTGAAAAGTTGAAACGAGTAGTACTGTTCAACTGTGGAGGTATTTTGTCATGGACTTTTTTTTGAGGATGAAGCCCACATAGGTCTGAGACGGATGATGGTGATTTATGAGTTGGACCTACAGTTTTAGGTGGGTTCTGAACCACCGGGAAGTGATTTTCAGCAGAGAACAGTGTCTTTTTTGCTGGCCAATCTAATCGGTCACCGTTACAAACAGGACCTACGAGAAATAAATGGTTTGGTTAAATAAAACTATTTCGATGCTTCTCAACACCCAAAACTTTGTTTAATTAACATTATTTACTGTAATAATTAATAAAAATTAATTGTATTTAAATCCGGCATCCAGGTTAAAAGTTTTCATGATGATTGTAAGGCCTATTGACTGTTATTTCGGATGAGTAACATGAACCTCAAATTCTGAAAAATCCTTGCAGTTCTTAGAAGAATACATTATTTTACGTGTGTAACACCCATACTCAACAGGTTAATGCCCAACATGGGTTAACACCCATACCCAACATGTTTTATCATTACGGCTTTTGTAATATAATTGCCATAATATTATGACTTCTTTATTATTTGTCTTATATCTAAACTAAATTCAAAATTATGTCTATTTTCTCTGGACTATTGGACTGTGTTAGTGCTACATTTTTAAATTAAACTCCTAAATTGATATTTTTGTGTTGGAAAGAATCAGTTATTATTGTATTCGAAGTGAAATTTCTAGTTCAACTTGGACATAACCTTAAATTCGGTTTTTTTATTTAAAAATTTGTAAAGAAAGCAGAAGTGGGCTTTGTTGTATCTTTACTTGATTGTGTTTATGTTATGTTTTATTTTATGAATAAATAAATAAATAAATAATCTTTCATGAATGACACCAATTATTACTCGTTTTATATCAGCAGCAAATTTTTTTTTTTTTTTTTGAGGATGAAGCCCACATAGGTCTGAGACCTGTGCGTGGGTAATGAGTTGGATGATGATGATGATTGATGAGTTGGACCTACAGTTTTAGGTGGGTTCCGAACCACCGGGAAGTGATTTTACAGCAGAGAACAATGTCTTTTTTGCTGGCCAATCTAATCGGTCACCATTACGAACAGGACCTACGAGAACGCAGCTTATCTATCTGATTGAACAGATACCTACTACGGCTCGCGGCTATCACTTCCCTAATATCACCATAATCATAATATTTCTGGCCATTTTCATTCTTCTTCCCTTTTTCTCTAATTATGTCTTACTCATAATCTCATATTTTGCTACTCTGATATGATTTTATTAATGTTCAAACCAAACTTATTGTCACTTTTGGAATTTCTATTTAGTTCTGTACAATAATTATATTCTGTGCCCATTCTAAAAAACAGATTGACAACAGAAAATGACAATGAATTTACGTTCACAATAACCAGTAATGATTGTTGTTTTTAGTACCAATAACACTGCTTCATAAATGGTCCCACACTTAATCTGCAGGAAAGTAAATTATTTTTTCATGGCTTATAAGAGTCAACAATTAATTTTTTAGAAGGCTACAACAGTATGAAAGCCATAAAATCAATGTAAAGCTATCAATATTTCAAGTTAATTATTCAATTCCTGTATTGACCTTTTTTAAAACGCTCCTGGTTTACCTGTGTTTGTATTTATTTTGCTTTGAATCTACCAAAAGCCAATTTATTGATGATTTCAGCTTCCCACTTCGTTCAACCAAATGTAGTTCCTACATGTATTTGTTCAGGATTTATTATTTCTAAATTTTTTAATCTCAACTGAAAAGCTAATTCATATTATTGTAATTAATTTTTTAAATTTCAATCATTTTACTTGTTGATTCAATCTTGCATGTTGAAGGCAGTCAATCAACATTACCAATCAAGGAAAATAGTAGGCCTACTTACTTATTACACAAGTTCGATAAATTCATAACAAATAATCACCATTGCATTAGTTCTCATTTGAAATTGTTTGACCATCAATTGGACTTCTCATCAGTTGGACCAGGTCCAGCTTGACATCAATAAACGTGTGTTGTACAAATCATTTCCAAGGTAGGAAATTTACAAACTATCCTACTTCAACTAATTGGGAGCAAACTTGCAATTAGGAAATATCCCAGACAAGTGCTAGACACAGTACGATACAAGCTTATTATTCTTAGCATCGTTAGGAAAAGTGAAAATTTATGGCGTCTCATGGAGCACGAGCGAGTTAGAACAAGCGTTCGTGGCTATACTGTGAATATACTGTACTATTCAAATCATGTATGTGGACTGATATCCTGTCGACGCGAGAATATCGTCTGCTTTTCAGAGCGTACCCAAGATTCCTTATTAATCCTGGCTGGACTTACAGCTGCATTGCTCCGGTTTTTTTTATAACTTGCGGATGAACTTATTTATCTATTTAGTGTATTGGTGTTGACAGCAGCGAAAGAGTTTCCGTTGATTGCGTATGCGCCTGTGAAGCAGTTCTCGCTGATGAATTACAGCTATTGCACATAAAACATCGTTAGAAATGACCATATATTTCGTGTATATAGTTATAAAGAATATGCTTATTGTGCCAGGTCACAGCTAGAGATCACAGGTGAGTGACAAACTCAATTGAAAAAGTAAATTTCTCTCTCCATGTGTGAGTGAGAGAGAGCGTGAACTGAACCGTGGCCTGCTCTCAAATCTCTGTCTGTCTGTCAGCGAGGACAGCGCGTTCATTTACGGAATATTTATCTATTCGTTTATAGACTGTTGAGAAAATAGATTAGAGAAGTAACTTGTTACAAGATCAGCTAGCGAATCTACAGGCTGCCACGGCCTTCTATAGGATTTCTAACACCATTCAATTCCTCGCGTATGTAATCTTTGGCCTGTAACGTTTCCATTTCAAGTAACTATCAATATTTCATTGATATTATTGTAATTCATTTTTTTTAACTCATTTTTCTTACTTGTTGATTCAATCTCGCATGTTAAAGGCAGTCAATCAACAATACCAATCAAGGAAAATAGTAGGCCCACTTACTTATTACTCAAGTTCGATAAAATCATAACAAATAATCACCGTAAATCACCAATAGTGAGCCAAATGCCTGTCCAATGGAGATTAATTACAAGTGCACAGGTACTCATTTCCCTTAAAAATTGTTAATTATTGTTAGATGCAGTGATTTTATTAAAATGAACATTAATTTATTTTAGAAACTTAAAATACACTTTTAAGTGGAAATTATTACTCACGTTATGGTGTGACGGCCGTTTCACTCTGTTGCCAAGAGTATCGTCAGGCGACCCACATTTATTACGTTTTCTCACAGTGATTTGAATACCATGTTACGGAACCCACGAAAAATGCGGTTGGGACTCATTTTTCTTGAAAAAATATTTATATGGTAGATTCAGTAATTTTGTTGTAATTGGCATAAATTAATCAGATTTTCTCTAAGCAGGAGCGCCATTCCAATCCAAACTAAGTAGGAGGAGCAAGCTGCAAAAATCTGTCAAATTGTTAAAAAATCTATCTAAACTGCTTGAATTTAAGCTCATTCATGCTCGTTATTGCTATGTTATTGAGTTAATATGTTATTCCAATGAAGAAATTTTGTTCAATACAATGATGCTATACTATCAAAACACGCATTTTTGGCGGATCTTGGGGGCAGCGGTGCCCCCTCCCAAAATATTATGATAAAAATAAACGTATGGTATTTCTTGAAGGAGCTCCTTTACCTTGAAAAACGTTTGATGAATAGTAGATTCAAAGATGTTATCACAATATTATTAAAATTTTGCTGGAAAGGCTCCTAATTTTTGTTCTATAACGCCACTAGGCTACAACCAACGAAAAGGAAAACATTACTCGTGTTACTTGGTAGAAGTTTACTTGTTTTATGACTGTGATTGACATTTTTTTTTGAGGATGAAGCCCACATAGGTCTGAGACCTGTACGTGGGTAATGAAATGGATGATGGTGATTGATGAGTTGGACCTACAGTTTTAGGTGGGTTCCGAACTATCGGGAAGTGGTTTTACAGCAGAGAACAGAGTCTTTTTTGCTGGCCAATCTAATCGGTTACCGTTACAAAGATGACCAGGAGTTTCGTAGCTTATCTCTGATTGAACAGATACCTGCTACGGCACTCGGCTATCACTCCCCAAATGAATTTTTTTTTTTTGACTGATTTAAGAAGGATGATTAAACAATTAATTCGAAACAAATCAAAGTTGGAGAAATACCTAATGGAAGTTTCTACATCGATGTCGCGCAGCTAAATAATTGAGCCGCTTATTAGTTTATTAAACAAACAAAAAAATTAGTGGCGTGGCGCCAAAATTTGAAAATGTCATCATGTAAGACAATGCTTCACAATCAACTGTGCAGACACGCCACAAAAAGTGGACCTTTGTGAAGTGAACAGGCTCTAATAGACATCAGAAGAGAAGAATAATTGAGTAAAACTGCGATTCTGTAATAATTGAGTGAAGAATTATCATTTAGAACTTAGCTTCCCTAACTCCATCAATAATTAATTATACTTCTAGCTGCAAACTCACTCAAGTGAGTACTATGCAGCTTACCTACAACTCCGTATCTCCCATCACGAAACGCAACCATCATATTTATACAATCTGTAGCAACCCAATAGTGACGCACATTCTAAATGCAATATTGCCTTCTAAATACGTCAATGAGTCAGCCAACCGTAACACAACTAAGCATAACAGTTCTTATATTCAAAAACAATCTCTGACAGGCATTTTATGAATGATTGATAAAATATTTGTTATAAATGCAGGCAGCATACACCTCGTAGAAAGTGAGTACTGTTGGGGCAGGCTTCGTACATTTCCAATCAACTATTTGGTCTTCAAGAGGCATGCAAGATTCCACACTCTTCACTCAAACCCTATTTGAGGCATGCCTCAAGTATTGCAGGAGGCAACTTTAAATGCAATATCCTCTAGTCCAACATTTGGGTACGTATTTATGTAACTACCTTGAGGCTACCTTAACTCAATCGAGGCTCCCTCAACTAAAGGGAGACTTACAAAGCTTTTTTTACAGGAGAAACTTTCAAGTATTACTTGATAAGAAACCGTCCGGTTATATGAGACTGAGAGCCGTATTTATGTACTTTCCTTCAATTTCTCTTCACTCGAGGGCTTCTTGAAATACCTATATGAATGCTTCACATTACAAGATTCCTCGAGTCAAGAAACACTAGAGGAACATTCATAAATAATGCTTCAAGTCCCATTTAACTAACCTTGAGGTTTCTTATCTCTGGGAAGATTTGAAAGACTTTCCTGTAAAAAAGGCTTTGCAAGTGTCCCTTGAGTTGAATAAGACTCGCGATTCGAGTAATTCTTGAAATGCTTTCAATACTTTAAATTCCAAGAATCCCTCGAGTCAAGAAACACTGGAGTATATTTCATAAATACGGCCCTAAATCATTAAGGGTATTCTTAAGGGTAAATCTAGAATTATTAAAGGTTATTCAAGATGCTACAAGAGATGAAAATCCTGATCTTCAGTTTTATGCTGTACCAGGGAGCGGCATGTAACGCATGCACTAGGCACCACACCTTCCAAAATTCAATTTGAGGAATACCTCAAGTGTGCCTCAAGAGGCAAGTTGATAGTCGACTGGGGTACAGTGGGCACTCCCACAATGCACAGGCGGATATGAACAGGGGCGTTAATGACTCGGTTTCGCTTCTTGAAGCACGATCCAGTAGACCAACTTGATCGGCGTATTTTGTTTTTTTCCTCTCTGGATCAATTCTGTTTATTTCGCCGTTGGCTGCCCGATCGCTGCCGCTTGATAGTTGAATGTGGAAGTGGAGTAGTGCACGGCAGCAACTAGCCAGCCTATCCTGAGTCGGGGGCCCGAGATTTAGGACCGGGTCCACTGCAATGCAGCAGAAACGGTAACTGCACAACAATGCAACCTGAAATTTATATGTCCGTGATTCGCTCCCGGCCAGTGAACTATTTCTCGGACCGAAGAAAGTATGGTACGTTGGGCAGCTTCCTGGAGCCTACCTACCACACAAATCCAGCCCACGCATTGCCACATGCGCCCAACTTGTTGACTAATTGCTCTTGGCGAACGGATAAACTTCTAAATTGTTTTATTAGGTATACGAACAGACGTTCAGGGAGGTGTGAGTCATACAATACAATTCTATTCATCAAAGAGTCAGACTCAATTTGTTAGAATTGTATATACAATTAAGTATTTTGATTTAGTTTCATTTTATTTGCTGTCATAGTTTCACTGAAGAGAATCCAGGGGCTCCGTCTATGATTTAGAATGTGATCAAAGATAAACCAGATTCTATTAGTAGACTGTAGTGTGGTGTATTTTAAAGGACACTTTTAATGTTCATCTATTCTCGTAATTGAAGTGCCGGTACCGAGCTTATAGATGTAGAAGTAGGATAACGTATTATTCAACAGGTTAATTTTATTTTATTTTTGGATTGGAATGATAACAGATATGATTAAAAATTTACTATGTAATGAAAATAACAAATTTATAAATATACAATTATAAATATAAAATTTCGGTGAATCACAACCAATTCTATTATATAAAACACGAAAGACTATCACGCCTTATTTTCAATCCTAATCAAACTAAAACTAAAATACAGAATAGTTATCAATATACTCTCTTCTAAGACGAATACCATTGGTTTATACACTGGTCAACTATCATAAGAAATAATCATTGGTATTTGGCTAATTCTTGTTACCAATGGACGTGCCAAGCAAGTATCAGCCAATGACAGGCCTCCAACATAGAATTTGGCCCATGAGAGTCTCCCATATTATATACAAAATAATAGAATTCGGGTATATAAGAGGCTTAACTATTTTTGTCTTGATTCAAGCTACGATAATACGTTCTGGTTTGATTGAGATTGAAAATTATGTGACAATCGAAACTGTAGTATCTCGTGATTCTTTTTTTGCGGATGAAGCCCACATAGGTCTTAGACCTGTGCGTGGGTAATGAGTTGGATGATGGTGATTTATGAGTTGGACCTACAGTTTTAGGTGGGTTCCGAACCACCGGGAAGTGATTTTCATAATAAAAGTGATTGTGACAACGTCAGTCTTATTTAGTACCGATATCTACATAATAATAAGCTACATAATTAATAAGATGAAAGTTTAGTAAATCAATTCAATTCAATTTATTCACACAACACACAAATACAATAAATATTGAACAAGAATATTTTCTAAATCAAAATAAAGTAACAAGTAATACAACGAATATTTCAAAAGATGATAGGGCTAAGTGCAGTGTGACGTGTAAAACCTTTCCAACTTAGTTTACCTGTGTACTGGGAAAGTAATAGGAAAGATCTAAATCAATTGTAGATCATTGAGCATCAAGCTGACATATCAATATTATCACGGAACATTTGCTGATAAAGTAATTATTCATGTCTGATCAATAATTTTTGAATATTTGAAAACAACAATTAATCAAAAATTGAGCAGAACATCTACAGAGAAATTCTGAAATTCTTTGAACATTATATACTTTTGCTTCCAGGGTACAATTATTGATATCAGAATATCCTGTAATACAGGAGGCATGATTTGATAGAATTGACATGTAAACAAGAATTATATGCGGCAGCTGGAGACAATTCAGTTGATAGCATTACCTATTCAATGCTTTGATTATGCTGCCTCATACTAGCTAATATAGTCTCCTTCTCCCAATAGGCTAGTCTAATAGCAGGTTGCAATGCAACATCATTCGGACCGATTTTGTAAGATGATTTCAATCAGGATCATTATCATCACCGACTATTCATTTTGGAAAGTTTGAAAATATGCACTGAAATATAGGTCACAGCTTATTCAACAAATAATGAATGCATCCCGCTGACTGCACCGGAAAATGCATCGCTGCAATCCGGCGCATTTCTTCCCTTATTGGAAATGCAATTTTCAGCCTGCCTCACGCAGTTCCGACAATAGAGTAATAGGCTTTGATGAGATGCAAGAACAGCACTGATTTTTGATCATGAGGTTTGTCAGCCCATTTACCATGAGCAACGAGTTCACAATATTACCTATTTCCTACTTTTAATCATCAGAAACGATTTAGTTGAAACCAATTTCAAAACAAGATTCTCTATGGTTTACTCTGTGCAGATATAGCCAGATCGATTCATGCCATTTGGTATAGAGAATGATTGTACATGATTGGTGATCTTGATAACGAATGAAGTAAACAAATTTTTATCTTATAAAATGGATTAAAAGATCAATATTGTTCTCTCAATGAATTGGTATAAATTATTCGTAATCAAATCATTAGAAATAATTGGATTGTTGCATCAATCATTCATCATTTAAAAGATCATTTTAATAATCTCAACCAAATAATTTCATAGTCAATGCTAGAGTTTGAAACATGAATTGAACATGTTTGAATACTGATACTGAAGAATTTTGAGAAAATTCTTTAAAAAAGCACTATTTAGGCTACATGTACTGAATACTCAGTAGGCTCATACTGAATGACATAAGTACTACTTATGATATTGATTTATCAAATTATCTGTAACTAATAATTAAACATTGTCACTAGAATATTGACACTACCATATAGATGCTCTTAATTGGCTCTTTCTATGGTTTTTGGTTTTGATTTTGACTCTTATTTTTGCTTGTTGCTCCTCCCACCAGTGGGCGGGTCTTGTTTTGGCCTTTCTCTCTCAGCCAATAGTATCGTTCCTTGTTTACTATAGATGTTAAGCTACTCTGTACTTTAGTTTTAGTTTGTTTGAGACTGATAATGGTTTAGCAACCGAAACTAGAATCTCACTACTATTTTTTAATAAATGTGGCTGTGACAACTTCATGTCTTGTTATTCATTATGGATATCTTCCACAATATCACCTTCGCCACTACAAAGAAAGTTAGAGAATACAAGTATTTATATTTCTACTTAATAATTTCTTGGAGGGAATGGACAAAACAATGAATTATCTTTGAATTGATACACAATATCTATTATATTATTGACAATATAAAATTACATAACAAATTTCAATTGATTCACAATTGAGATTGCTCAACATTTTTTAAACATAAGAAACCCAGTTATAACTAGCATAGTAATAAATAGAGAATATATTTCATATGCTACTTCCTTTTATCCTCCAGACTTGACCGCTGTTATCAAATCCCATATCTATTGATATGATTTTTTAAAATAAAAATAACAAAATCAAACTATGAAATATGCACAGTATTTTTTTTTTTTTTTTTTTGTATAGGCCTACTATGGACCGCATTTATTTACCATTCAATTCATGTTGGTCTCTTTCTTCCTCCTCCAATACTCCTTCATCCTGACACTCTGAGCAATTCGTCTTTCTTGAGACCAAGTTTCAATTTTTGGCTCCTCTGGAAAATCATTTACTATTAACTTCCTTCTTAGGCCTGCCCTATCAAAAAAATCAGTTACTGTAATATCCAATCCCTGCATATCTTTTTTAGATTCTATAAACCAACTAAATTTTGATTTTCTATTGCTTATTTTATTAAATATTTTATGTGTCTGTCTGTTTGGATCCATTCTAAATAAATGGGCATAAAATGCTATTCTTCTCTTTCTAATTGTCTCCGTGATTTTTCCAGTATGCCTATAGATTTATTATATTGTGGAATCTAATTCCATGACAAAACAAAACATATATTTACAAAGCTTGAAAGATAATAACTATTATTTAGATTCACTATAACATATAACTAATATTATATAACTGTACATTTGATGTTGGTGGAACAGATAAAACGTATGTTTCGCAATAAAACCAAATTCATATGCTTTATATTATTTTTTGTAGAAACAGCATATGCTGCAAATTCACAAAAATTATTAACTTTCAACCACATCAATACAACATTAAACAGTGTTGCCAGTGCAACATTAAATTTTGCAATAAAGACAATTACTGAATGTGATGTATTTTTAATAAAGTGGATTTAATATTTCTTGATTTCCAGTAATTAGGCAATATTCGCTCAGAAAACTTGAAATATTACGTAACAGTATCTGCTCAATAGAAATATAATACAGAATAATAACATTTTTAATAATTTATAAGGAATTTTATTATCCAGATATTTCATTTTTGCAAGATTCGACAATAAGAACCCTAATTGAAATTTGTAAATATTGCGTTATATTGTAGAACCATTTGGAGTAAGGCTTAATTTCATCAAAATAGTAGTTTATGCAACGATTTTATTTTGACCCTTATAAAGGCATGAGTTAGATGTAAGTTATAACACAAGCGAATGCGAGTGTTATAAATATCTCACGAGTGCTTTAATGGCCAAATAAAATTGTTGCATACACTATTTTATCCACGACCACTAGTATACATTTAATTAAAACAATTTCATTTTACCTGTGACTGTCAGAGATACCTAACCTCTCATCTCAAATACGAGAAGTTATAGTAGATTGTTAGTTTAAAGCAGCTGGTGTAGCAGTTTGATCAAATCAGCTGATAGTTTCATAATATTGAATTACGTTGTTGATTCCATCAAAAATGCTTCTGATTGGTCCAGAACCCGTTTTATAATGTAGAACCTGTACTATAATGAGCTCATTATGCAACGGGTTTCAAAAAGCATTTCGAAAAGACAGCTGTTTTGGCATCAATTGTGGAACTGTAATGTATACATTATGACATGGTCGTAGATAAACTATTTTATAAAATACAAATCATATATTATTAATGCTTGCATCCTGTTTGGAAGGATATCAATAAATTGGATAATAGACTAGAAAAACTGCAAATTTGAAATAGAAATTCAAACTCCACAGATCATTGCTAGCGATCGTCTACGAATTTCGTGCATGTCAGAAAAATATTATTTGCATCCACAACTCCACCTTTCCTTGTCTAATTTTGTTTGGCATGACAAGAATCGATCTGATCAGTAATGAGCCGATCAATCGAACGGTACAGGACAATTTTCTTTCTCGTGATTTTTCATTTTCAAATTGCATTCGCGAAATCATGGCAATGGCTGAATGATGACTGAGTGTTTAAATTGTGGAACAAATTATTCCACGTTGATTCGTGACCGCCTGAAAGTGGACTGCAAGAGCGCTATCAAAGACAGAGCCAGAAGAGAGGAGAGCCAGCCAAATCAGTTCAAGGGGGACCGTAATGCAATTTTAATATTGCAACGAAATAATACAGTTCGCCCGTCTGAACCATTATGCTCCACATACACACATCTAATTATTTACGATTGCGAAACGCCGCCACGATACGATCCTTTGTTGAATGACGACAGCCAGGTCGGGACAACCACGGCGACCTAGTGGCCAATTTCACTATCCAGTAATAGTATCCTAACATAGTTCTAAACTGACAGAAACAAAACATAAGAAATAGAATTGAGAATGGGAAAGAATGAGTAAATATAAATTAATTAAATAGAGTAGAAAAGGGAATAGTAGGTAGACTCTTGCTTATCAACAATTTTAAAAAATTGTAATAGTAATAGTATTCTAACATAGTTCTAAACTAACAGAAACAAAACATAAGAAATATAATTGAGAATGGGAAAGAATGAGTAAATATAAATTAATTAAATAGAGTAGAAAGGGAAATAGCAGGTAGTCTCTTGCTTATCAAAGATTTTTTTAATTAAAATTTAATTATTCAATGAATGAAAATGGAAACAGGAACGATCTCTGAATATCTCTGTGAAACTCAAATCTCTATATATAAAAATGAATGTCTGTCTGTATGTATGTATGTATGTATGTATGTATGTATGTATGTATGTATGTATGTATGTATGTGTGTTCCCTATAGACTCCAAAACTACTTGACAGATCGGCATGAAACTTTGGGAATAAGTTGTGTGAATATTGGGGATGGTTTCTGACCATAAATTTCAATAGGGGAGCTAATAATTATTATTAATTAAACCATTTTATAGAACTAACCTACTGAACTTGCCTGCCAAACAGCTTAAAGGAACAGCTGATATAAGTCAACTTTTTCAAAATCACTATACGTCACTATAACTATTTGTTCTGAGAGTTTCTAATCTTAATAATACTGTAATAATTCATATATATTGTAAATAACTGTAGGTCCAACTCATCAATCACCATCATCCAACTCATTACCCACGCACAGGTCTCAGACCTATGTGGGCTTCATCCTCAAAAAAAAAAAAAAATTACGTAAATAAATTCATCTGAATCTATTTTATTTTCATCTTTTTGGTGTTGGTGATGGTGATATTGTGGTAGTTATCCATTATAAATAAGACTGATGAACAAACCATTTTAATCTACAAAATATTAATCTACAACTGTTACATAATCATTAATCTCAATAAACTGAAACTAGAATACAGAGTAGCCGAATAGATACATACTTCTTGGAAAAATAGTATTGATTAAGCAGCAAAATCCTCTCATATGTTGAACTCAACTCTGTCATTGGCCGACACAAGACACTACCACCTAGTCATGAATTTTGTTACTAGGGGGCGTGTCTTGTGTCGATTAATGACAGACCGCAATTGTAGAGTTCGACCTATGAGAGACTTCTAGTCTATCAACCAATAGTATCAAACTAAGAAGGATAATGTATTCGACTACTCTGTATTTCAGTCTCAGTTTATTGAGATTGATAATAATGTAACAGCCGAAACTATAGCCTCACGTAATTTATTAATTAAAGAGGTTAGGACAACATCAGTCTTATTCATTTTTATACTTTCATTTTTTTCTGATTCAAACCCGATCCTAGATTGAGACGAGCCTACAAAACCATAATAATAATAATTCCTCTGAGCAAATTACAATCATTGAGTAATTGGCACAAGAAAAGTACAGTGAAAAACTGAGTACAAGACTTTCGACAATGGATAAGAGCAATTTTATTATTTTGACCACCCCAAAATACCTGCCTATCATCATTGAATTGGGTAAGAAATTTACTCAATAGGTTGATAACTTGGTAACTTAAAAATTGTAACTTTGCAACTTAATACAAAAAGAGATACTGAGTTGGTAATATTGTTGTTATATATCACCTAAAAATATAAGAAGTAGGAGATATAAATTAAAAAATAATTTCTAAAGCTATAAAAACCAGGGTCCGTATTTATAAGCCACTTTTCTTTACTCAAGAGAGAATTTAAAAGCACCTTGAGTGAATGATTTTTAAGTCTCCCTTGAACTTCCAAACCTCAAGGTAAATTCATGAATACAAGCCTGAATGAAAAAGGAATCAATCCCACAAACATGATTTTAGAGCTGATATCAGCTAATTTTGAATCTTTTTGAATTTTGAATTTGGAAAATATATTAGGAGAATACTAATTATTTTGAAAACTTATTCTTCTTGAAAAGCACAAGGTCGGTCCCACGGGGGGGGGGGGGCATAGGAGTTATGACCACCCAAAAATGAAATTTTCTGGAGATGAGGAAGAAAGGGGGGGGGGGAAGAATTCGAAGAATTGTTGTCTATGAGAGAAGTCCTTCAGAAAATCACCTTCAGTTACTTTTTTGTCTGCATCTTGAAAAAAGGCAACAGAAACCTATTTGTGATCCCCCCTAAACTCAGGAGCTGGGGCCGCTCCTGTTGGAAAGCAGAAGCTCTGATTGGGAGGGTCAAGAGTAAGAGAGAGAGAGAGAGAGAGAGAGAGAGAGAGAGAGAGAGAGAGAGAGCGAGTGTGTGGAAGAGAGAGAGAGAGCAAAGAATAATTAGAGAGCAAAGAAAGATAAATAAAAGAGCGAATTAGAAAGAGAAAGAATAAACGACCCATAAAACGTCTACATACGCACTGCATCCTCCTAAATGCATCGCCAATAACGTTTCCCTATTTCTTCGATGTGCGTCAGGCTTTCCTTACTGCATCCGAACTTAGCGGAAACGGAAGCGGAGGCCGGAACGGCGATTAGCCGGACGGACGGACAGACAATTGTCTTGTTGTAGTTGTTTCTTTCTTTCTATCGCCTGCATTTCCTCTGCCAGCTTTCCCGCGACCAGCCGTCCCCGCCCTTCCGCACCACTAATGACAACGAACCTCCTGACACTCATGACAACTGCATTCGTGCACTCACCTACTAATAACGGTTCCACTTCAAACTACTGTTTTTTTCATAAAATATTGTTTAATCTCTATCTATACTAGTAGTTCTGTAAACAGTAGAACTCACGCCCAAGAACAAGGCCGCTTGTTCAGAAGAACATTCTCGATGTACTCGAATATAAAAATTAAACACAACCATCAGACCTAACACTTGATTCAATTTGAGTTGTCTATTTCATGTCTGTTTGATAGGGGTTGATAGGAGGGGCAACCTTATACATATCAATGGGGGCAACCTTAGAAATATCAATAAAAAACCTATTTGTGACACACCCCCCCCCCCCAAATTCCCGAGCTGGAGCCTCTCCTGTATCACATCACCAAGGCAGTGTTTCCTTTTTCCAGACAGCTGATTGTTCAAACCAGATCAGATTTCATTTGTCTGATGAATGATTTCTTTTTTTAATTTTACAATATTAATTAAATTTGTATAATTATAATTTACTTAGTAATTACTTGCTATTATACTGATTTTTTCTCTCGAACAAATATATATGTATCTATGAAACAAATAGGTGTGTTATTTGTTAGTTATATGTCATAATTATCATAAATGATAACTCAATTCATATAGCTCAGTGGTTTCCAACCTGGGGGCGATTTTATCTCCTGAGGGGGCGATAATTTTGTGGGTGGCGATGAGGTTTTATAAAAAAATTATTAGTTATTCCAAGATTGATCATAATTTGAACGGGTCAAGACCAGTGAAATTTAAATGTTCATTGAGGATGTTTTGTTTATTGTTTGTGGTGTGTTTGTAAATTACAAATTGTTCCAAGGTGTTGAGTTCGGTGTCAGGTTGGTAGTGATGTCAGTAAAAGTGTGTCCAGTTTGAATGATATGGTCGGCAGAAGTCGATTCGGTTTTTGTATTTAAGGCGTGTAAATTTTCTTTATAACGTTGTTTGAATGAGGACTGTTTGTCCTATGTAAAATTTGTTTCAGTCAGAGCAGTTCACACACTTTTACTGACATCACTACCAACCTAGATAGGACTTGGCCTGAGAAGTGTTTACACCGAATTTGACGCTTCTAGATGCCACACACGACGAGAAAGATATAATATTATATATTTTTAAGTGTTCATAGCTTCTGAATTGGAGCAAATTTCGCCAATCTATTGACTATTATTCACCACAATATGAGCAATTTTTAATCTTTGAAATTTCTCGAAAAATCCATCTATAAATCATGCGTTTTCAAAGGCAACAATAAATAAGGAACACTTATTTTTGTTTCATATTTGGTACACAGATAGGGCTTATCCCTTGTGTTGTTACCAAATTTGGCGCTCCTAGTTAGCACACAGGGCGAGTAATTAAATTAGAAAGATATATTTTTTTTTTCTATTTTTATTTCGCCAAAATACAAATATAAGAAAATTCACAATATAAAGTGTATAACACATTTTTGGCACAGCCAGCAAAGTAAATACTTGAGCGCTAGCTGTGAGTTCATTCAATAATATTACTAGTAAACATAGAAAGCTCGTGAAATGAGATAAATCAATAATGAATGTAAAGGTAAAGTAATAAAGATCTTAAAGTACCTCCATGAGGTGATACTTTTTAATAAATTGTGATAAATTTAACTCCTTAATAACTTTGATAAATTTAACTCCTAAATGAGAGCGAATTTCGCCAATCTAATTACAAATTCTTGGAAGTCTCAAGGACTATAATCCACCACAATATGAGCAATTATCATTTTTTGCAGAAAACCATGGACGTTTTTAGAACCGAAACATAAAAATCTCTGATATCGTTTATATTTGCTCCATCACATGCTGAGTGAATGACCTTGAAAGGTTACTTTTGAAATTCCTATTTTTTTATGTAAAATGAATCAGCTGTGCAATATTATGATTAACCTCAGTCAAAACTAACCTAGAGCCTATAGTGGCGATCTGTTTTACATCATAAATTATTTTTATATTCGACTCCATAAAGCTGGGCATTCACGTTCCAACTTGTAGTACGACTTGCAGTACTGCTAGTAGTACTGCTAGATGGATAGCCGACTCCACTCACGCCGTTACTTGCAATCCAACTTTATTCCAAGTCAGCTGTGAACTTCGCTCTTGAGCCGAAAAATGTAACCGAAGTTGCCCGATGTTGCCCGAAGGTCAAGCACTGACTGAGATAGGTTAGACGACTTTGATCCGACTCCCCCACACACGCTCCAACACCGTTGACATTCGGAAGTCGTCCCTCTAGTCGTCCATCTACAATTCCAACTATCCAACAAGCCCATTCACGTTCCGTTATTGGATCCAACCTTGGAGGTTGGACTGCAAGTCGTACTGCAAATCGGAACGTGAATGCCCAGCTTTATCTACAAACTCCAATATCAATAGCAATCTCACTTGGACTATGATGAGAATGCTATATACCAAGTAACAAGAGTCTAGAATCTTCTTTTCAAGAGCTTGATCGCGGATGGAAAGACAATGATCTGATGTCAATAAGGCCGATTCAGGTCCTCAATTGAGTTGTTATATATATAATATAATATTTTTTATTTATTAAACTTATCAATGTTTTAGCGTCTTCAAAAGCTAATTTCAACATTATTCTTTGAAAAAGTTCATTTACATGAATTACAAAAGTTTATTTTCATAAATAACAAAAGCTTATTTACATAAATTTCAAAAGTATGTTTCACATAAATTACATACAAAATATAGTAAACAATAAAAACATGAGAATTCCAGTAATATATCAACTTTATTGATGGAGAGATCTTTATGGGTAGTTCCACCTCACCATTTGAGCCACGTCATGGGAAATATGGTGGGCCTACTATTTTAGGTGGGTTCTGAACCATCGGGTAAGTGATAATTAAGGTTATAGCATCAAGTAATCGAAGCATTGTCACCCATCCAAGGACAGTCTTGAGCACTTGTGTCTGAACCCACAATCACATGAACACCATGCTCACCGCATAACCAATCACCTAGGGTGGTTTACAACTATAAAGCATTGAGTTTACAACTATCAAGATATATTTGATTCCTGGATTTCTTGTTCCATGACGAACTGCGTTGTTAATATTAACTTGTTATGTGAATTTAACGACTTGCAGTCAAATATTCATTAAGAATAAGTAAAATTTACTTACTCTGTAGGCCGAGCGCTTTCGAATCTTTGAGATCCGTTTTCTTTGAGGCCTCTGTAAACGGATCTCAAAGATTCGAAAGCGCTCGGCCTACAGAGTAAGTAAATTTTACTTATTCTTAATGAATATTTGACTGCAAGTCGTTAAATTCGCATAACAAGTTAATATATTTGATTGTACTTCAAAGTTGAATTTCTAGTTGAACTTGGTCATAACCTAAAATTTTTTTTTAATTGAACATTTCTAAAGAAAGCAGTAGTCTGCTTTGCCTGTTGTATCTTTACTATACTTGATTGAGTTTTTGTGATAAAAATGAAATAAATATACAGTACTATAACTTCTAAGCTATATGACTAGAATATCATCTAATTAAGTTGTAATAAAGCTATAATATAAGAAAGAATTTTTTAAGAGCTTGAAGATTGGCAGGAGATTGAAAGTGTGCTTGGCTTTAGCAGGCAACTAAGTCCTATCAACTGACATGTACCTGAACAATTCCAAGTTCTCAATAGATCTCGACTAAGGAAAAATTATGAATGTGTTGAAAATTCAATTGAAAAATGATCATAGACAAATTCTGAAAACAGGACTGAGGCCACTCTTGTGTTTCCTGCCTAGCAATAGAATGTTTCTCATTTGTGTGTTTCAAGATGAACTTTTAGGTAGCATGATTTGCTGCACTTATAATCACTGAATTCACAGCTGTAACGTTTTTTTTTTTTGCCCAATGTGTTCTATGATGTCTTTTCAGATTAAATGCAGTAGTAGATTTATAATCACAAAATTCACAGCAGAAAGGTTTTTCCCCTGTGTGTGTTCTGAGATGATTTTTCAAATTATATGAATGAGTGCTCTGATAATCACAAAATTGACAGCTGAAAGGTTTTTGGCCTGTGTGCTTTCTAATATGTATTTTTAATTGTGTCAAGGAAAAGCACCTAAAATCACAAAATTCACAGCTCAAATGTTTGTCACCTGTATGTGTTCTATGATGTCTTTTCAGATTAGAGGCAGAAGTAGATTTATAATCACAAAATTCACAGCTGAGAGGTTTTTCCTCTGTGTGTTTTTTGAGATGATTTTTCAAATTATGCGATTGGGTGCTTTTATTATCATAAAATTCACAGCTGAATTGCTTTTCATGGGTGTGTTTTCTGATATGTGTTTTTAAATTACCCAACCAGTTGGTTTCATAGCTGCAATGAGCACAACTATAAACCTGGGCTTTTGTTCCAGCAGCAGTGGGCTTAGCACACTCTTCAACATTGATCGAATTGTCACTGTTGCAGTTCAGACAATCATCTTCTGTTGCATTGTCATGACCAGATGTACTAATAGAAGACAACAGCTGTTTGCTCTCCACTGATGTTCGTATTTCTTCTTCTTTCAAAAATTCTCCAAACTTTTGCTTGTCTGCAAAGATTTAACACACAAAGAATAAGAAACAAGGAAAAAATAGCAAGAAATTAAGAGCGAATAGCAAGAGAAAAAATGGAGAATAGTTTAAAAAAAACAAACATCAGAAAAAAGTGGTTATAGGGGGGGGGGGGGGTGTGGAGGAGGAGTGAATTTATTCTGAAGGGAAAAACTTGAATAAAATTGAAAGATTCACCCCCAGCTACTCAAACGTTCTACCATAATAGAGAAGTTGTGCAAATCTACACTAAACTCTATCAATGCTAGAAAAATATGATAATCAGTTTCTAGCCACTTGTACATTTACATTAAAGAATTGCTACAATTATACAAACAAATAATTTACTTTAATTGAATGAGAAATAATACAAAAGATCATTTAAGAAGACCAAAACTTGACCAGTTTACATTAGTCGTATTTCTGAGCCAAGATTTGCTCTATTATATCCCCATTTTGATGGTGAATTACTGAGTTAGACCATATCAACAACGAAATTGAGAACAATATCAAGCAAGATATGGGGTTAGATTGGTCTGACAAACTACTCTATTGTTGTGTCAGATCAATTCAACATATCATTCAATGTATTGTCTGCTTTCATCAATGGATAGTTAGTATAGTCAGAACCTAGACTTCTACTGATAGTATTAAAGTGGTAGAACTGTATAGATGGATGACTAACCATGAACTTCTTCTTTGAAGAAAATCTGGTAACCTGAGTCTGCTTCTTGTTGGCTAACATCATCCTGTTGGGACCACGAGTTAAACTCTGGTTCTGGACTCTCCTGCTTAACTGTGGCCTTCTGCAATCATCCACAAAAAACACAGTCAAATTATGAGAGAGATTGATTGATTGATTGATTGATTTTTATTAGAATGCCAGGTCTTGAAAAACCTATTGCATTTAAACGTACATTACAAAATAATAATCAGTTCACACTTTATACAAAATTAAGTAAATTAAATGAATTAAATGAGAGAGAGAGAGAGAGAATAGTGAAAGACTTGCTACAAATAGGCCTGTCAAAATCAACACAAAGATTCACTAAATTTGCATATATCATGAAGTATCCAAGATTTTTTTACTGTGTTGTTTGGAACCATTTGAGTGATCTATACCAAGGTTTAAAACTCTTTAAAAGTTTAAAAAAAATCTAACACAAAAAACTAAAATTTTCAGACTTTTTCAGTTTTTGCTCTATATCTCCTAAAGTATGGACTTTTGTGTTTTCTAAAACTTTACAGTTCTCATCATACTTATCCTTTAAGCTCCCCCATTGTTCACTTTACTGAACTAAGGAGAAAAGTGTAAAAGCATTCAAGGCATTTCTAAAAAATATTATATATATTGTATAGATCAAAGTTGTCAATGATTTGAAGTATTGCCTGGGTGGAGGGATCAGTGTTAGATCAGATTAGATTACAGTACTTTATTACAGTAAATTTACAACTTTTTTTCAAATGTGTACTTATCAACTTATCAAAGTTCACGAAAAATGAACATCCACAACAATAACAAATTAAAGTATTTTCAAGAACAATTTATATTTTCCCACTTGAATTTTTTATTATCATCTGATCTTAAGAGCGGTTTCACACGGACCACAAAACGCCGACAAAACGTTGGAAAATGTTGTTGGCTGTAGCAAGAAATCGCAGATTCCTTTCAGATGACAAACGCGAGTTTCAGCCGTTCTATTGCGATTCTTTCTGTCCAATATTCATTCAGCAGTCAGCTGTTCATAAGACAACATCTCATGATCTCAACATGAATGATGAAGAATGTTTTTTTGATAAAAGAGTCAGCTGAGATGCAAAAACGCCAAAAGTGCCGAGTACTTGTACTTGGCCACTGCATGCGCTTGTGGCGCGTTCTGACTTTAAACGCTGGAAACTGCCACTTCATGTGAAAGCACGAATGATATGCCATTGCTACAACGCCTCAACTCCAGCCGGCCAGCAGTCGACGATTTGTGGCTGACTGAGCGCACAAAGCTGCGTTTGACGTTTCTTTCATCGGCGCTTTGTGGCATGTGTGAAACCGCTCTCACATCATATGGCCCACAGACAATTTATCTCTCACATGTATATAGTATAAAATATATAGATAGATATGTAGATATATTTTTTGACATGGAAAATAGTTCCATCAGAAAACTCTAATTTTAATACCAAATAAACGTTGCCCCCAAAAAATATCAGTGTATTATTTCTTACTAGTGTGTGTTGAGTGTGTAGGGAAAAAATTGTTGAAAAATTCAAAAAGTTTGGATACTCAATAAATACCCTAACGACAATCAATTCTCTTAGTTGCTTATTTCGTTGGAAGTGCGACCCAGTCCAGCATAGTCATCATTGAAGAAACATAGTGTTGAGTCAATGCAATTTCAAATATTAGTTGTAAATATTTATTGGATTAATTATAAATTATTACAAACCTGAAATATAATTTCTGAAAACACAAGAATTTCAATTAATGATTTTTAAGGTTAAGATTAGCTTTCAATAAACAGTATTTACATATATAATCAGTACTCACTTCATGATCCATGATGAATAATTTTATAACTGATATGCGAAAGATTAACTAACAATATTTCATGTTGAATAAGTTTGACTACTAGCTATCTGTATTACTCAACAGCACCAACTACAAAGACATACTATTTCATTTTTCAATGCCTCTTTCAATGTTCAATGTACCCCTCCAATCCAAGCCAAATCAAAGTCAATGCCGCCTATATGAGAACATACTACATTTTATATTAAGAATGAATATAAATTAAATGTAAAAATTACAGAATCAGTTATTCTATTGATAAATTATTATTTTATTTCATTTTATCATACATTTTATCTTTCAATGCTTCCCATCTATACTGCATTTTACCAACGCCTTTTAGAGAGATCAGTATTCTAGAAGGCGTTGGTTTAACCCTAGTAATACTTTAGATAGCATTGGGAAATGATAAACAAACCAGTTAGTTGCAAAAAATTTCTGGACGCCGCGACCCGCTTGCTCGGTCGTGGTCGCGGAAGCCAACTGCGCTATGGTCAATGCTTGGCTGTGCTAAAACTGGTCGCTCCTACTGATCGCGATCGCGGTCGTGGTCACTCTAGTGCGCTATAGCCCTTATCCTACCAAGTTGCGCGACCAAACGAAAACTTGAGACAAAATTTATATAATACTAGCTGGCCCAACGCGCGTTGCTGCGTTCTCATAAAAAATTCTTGATTTTATTATTTGCCACCTCCCACTGAAGTTACATTTCAAATTTCAACCTTCTAGGACTATTAGGGAAGAAGTTAGTCCTAGGGCTGTTCCAGCTGATCAGAGAGGTCTGCTTCGTTGTTTTCTTACACAGTAAGACCTTACTCACCAACTCTCAATGAACATTTCAAATTTAAACCTCCTACGACTATTAGAGTAGAAGCTAGGTTTTTGATTTTATTATTCGCCACCTCCCACTGAGACTACATTTCAAATTTCTAGCTGCATTGGTTAACAGATGTCATCAACCTGGCCTAATTATATTCATCATATCCAGTCATATGTTTCCTACATACTGCAAGGCTCCGACTGTACGGTAGCCTACATGCAAAAAAAGTCTTTGCGTTCCAGACAGCGTAAATAACGCCGCTAAGGGGCCTGCCATATGATTAAAAACTGTTGACTTCTATATCAGCTATTCCTTTAAGCTGTTTGGCCGGCAAGTTCAGTAGGTTAGGTCTGTAAAATGGATTAATTAATAATAATTATTAGCTCCCCTATTAAAATTCATGGTCAGAAACCATCCCCAATATTACCACAACATATTCCCAAAGTTTCATGCCGATCTGTCAAGTAGGCTAGTTTTCAAGTCTATAGGGAACATACATGGAATTGTGTCCTATCAGTGGTACTGTGCATACGTTGTCAGAACAGGCTCTGCGAATTTTGAAGCATAGAATATTAATTCGAACGGATAAGTAGTATTTTTGTTTATTATTATTAGTATTTATAATATCTTAATAATTTTCATCATTAACTTGTCTAATATAAGTTAAAGTATTTAAATAAAAAGTCAAATTCTATTTTCGAGGTTAGGTGTACCGATATTGATAAATTTTCTTGCAATTAAATAGTCTCAAGTTGACAATTGTAATAAATTTAGTAATATTTCATTAAACATTTAACTAAAATCAATTGAAAACAATTTTTAGCTAGGAAAATGAGTCCAAACAAGGCATCTAAATCGAATTGTTTAACTTAAACTCAGGTAGCTACGCGATCTCAGCAATTATTAACAAAAAAATCTCCAACAGCTCTTAAAGCTACTGTAGATGTAGAAGAAAAGGTTGCTAAACTATTGAGTGATCACACCAAATTGAAAACAAAATTAGAAACATCACTAAAAAATTCTGAGGAAGAACGAATAGTGGTTAGTGGATCACATAAAATCTCTGGAAGTTATTGTAAAATTGCAGCAGGAAGACCATAAAACTGAAATACTAAATCTCACGAGACAATGTAGGTCTATGTCAGAGGAAATCGAAATATTAAAATCAAAAATAAACTTGGCTAATGTAAGATCTGAACCTCTGATCAATACAAAAAAAGTAGAACCTAAATCAAATGGGGAAAAAATAAATAGAAATGGTCAAACAAAAACGTATAGTCAGGTTTTGCAAACAGCAACCAAAACTAAAGTAAGGGCAAATAACGATAGGAAAGGTAGAGTACTGCTCTTGACATCCAGTCATGGACGAGACTGTAGTGACCTACTAAATAAAAGATTAAAAAATAAGTATGAAGTTCAGAGCTTTTTCAAACCAAGTGCCCCTATAAACGCTATCGTAGAGTCAGCACAGGAACAAACTAAAGATTTTGGAAAAAATGATTTTCTAATAGTACTGGGTGGCTCAAACAATATAAATGAACCTAATCTAAAACATCTTCCTGAAATAAATGAAAAAATTAAAGAGATTGTGCCACTCAGCCAAAAAACTAATGTAATAATAAGTACAATTCCGTATAGGTTTGATAGGCCAGAGCTAAATGAAGCCATCAAGTCAACAAATAAATCAATTCATAATACAATCAACAGCCTAAAAAATAAGAATTCTAAGCAGTTGGGGATTTGTTTTCTAAATGAAAGGCTGAAAAAACAAAACTTCACTAATCATGGTCTACATCTAAATCAATCTGGCAAAGTAATATTTTGTAATAGGCTGGCAGAGCTGATTGAAAGTCGTTTGCAATCTACTGTCAATAATTCTCCTAAAAAATCATCTAACGAACCTTTTTTAGTAAAGTGGCTCAAAACCGGGAAGGGAAACTAGTTTCAGATGATAAATTCATATCTTCAATTGTATTAAAAGACGTTAATCGATCAAAAAATCAGGATAGCATTAGTGGAAGGAACTCTTGTAGCAATCTACAGTGAAGTGATAAAAACAGTATATTTTTCAATAGTTGAATCCCTTTTAAGATATGGTTTATTGGTCTGGGGTGCAGCAAATATTAGCTTTATAGATCCAATTTTCAAAGCTCAGAAACGCATTCTCAAAGTCATGGGAAACAAAGACAATCGCTTCCCAAGTATTCAACTATTCACTGAAAACAAAGTTCTTAGCGTCAGACAGCTGTATATATTAGTTTTACTCACTTACATGAAGAAAAATACAAATGTAAATAGTTTAATTGCCCATAGTCATAACACAAGAATCAGAAACTTAAATTTTCAAAATGTACCTAGAATGAATACAGCTTTTGGACAGCGGTCAGTAGAATATTTGGGTCCTAGGGTTTATAATAAAATGCCACAAATAGCAAAAGAAGAAGAGAACATACATAGTTATAAAAGAATAATTAGGGATTGGTTACACGAAATTGGAATCTACACTAGCGAGGAGCTTATAGTAAGTAGAATGTAGACAATATATAATTATATAGTAGGGTAATTAAGTGTTCATATTGTAGTAATGTCACATTATTATGGTGTATATTGGTATTGTATTATATGTTATTATGGGGTATATTGGTGGTGTATCTTTGTTGGTTATGGTGTTATTAGTTATATATATTATTATTGTTAGTTAATTAAGTATTGTTATAATGTAGGTACTAACTGGTTAAGAAATTTTGCAGAATAATATATTATTATGATCACCCCGACACATATCATTATAGTGGGGTATCATAATTAGGAATAAAATTATATTATTTAGTAGCAATTTTATGAGTCGGGATTCTCCTTAATATCTGTATCTTTGTTTTTTGAATAAACTCCTCTGGATGTTTCGCAGTATCATCCAGAGAAATTATAGAAATTATTATAATCTGATAGGCTCTCAAGATTCTAAGAGATTAAGTAAATCTACTTCAATATGCAAAAGCAACGATATAAAGTAATAAGGGATGATAGGGAAGTACCGGTACTCACTGTGTTCCATCAGAATATTCAATACATTCGTAACAAAATAGATAGAATCGAAGTATTTTTTAAAGAAGAGGCTCCTGATATAGCTATTTTCACAGAGCATGGTTTAAAAGAAGATGAATTGTCACAACTTAATATTCCAAACTATTCATTGAAAACGTCGTATTGCAGGACATCTCATTGAAGTGGGGGAGTAGCTATCTTCACTAAAAATGCTAAGAATATGCAAACATTTAATTTAGAATATGTAGAGAAATTTGCTGTGGAAATGGATTTAGAAGTTACTGGTTTGAGAGTAAAAATCGACAATAATTTCGAAGTAGCGGTGTTAGGTATTTACAGGTCACCAAATGGGGAATGGAACAATTTTTGTGAACTATTCAATAGGCTTTTAGAGATTACTACTACTCGTTTTACAAACGTTATTGTAGCGGGAGATTTCAATACAGACTTTGCAACACAGAATAAAATGACAGAAGATTTAAAGGATATTATATGCATGAATAACTTGGAAATAAAAGTTCATGAATATACCAGAGTCACAAGAACATCACAAACAATAATTGATAACATCCTTACTAATATAGATTACTCTAAAACAAGATTAGGCGGCTCGGAACTATCTGATCATGACTATCAAATCTTAGAGGTGGGGTTGCGAGGTCATAAATCAATTAAAAAGAGTAGAGTAATGAAAGAAATTCAACAATGTGAACAGGGGAATATCGATTGTTTGAAGCAGAATCTGCTACAAGAAAACTGGAGTAGGGTTTACAATAGCAATAGTTTAAATGACAAATATGATAGTTTCATTAATATTTTAAGGTTTCATACTATGAGTTGTCCAGTTAAAAAAGTCCCTGTAAAGAACAAATTAGACAAGATTGAAGAGTGGATAACTGATGATATCCTTGCAGAAAGAAATAGGGTTAAAGATGCATATGATGAATTCAAACTATCTAGAAATATGTTAAGTGAAGATAATTACAAAGCTCTAGAGAAAAATTATACAAGAGAAGTGAAAAGAGCGAAATGTAAGAAAACAGCTGAAATTTTGAATAATAGTGTGTACTTTAACACAGCAGTGTGGGATGTAATAAACAAAAATAGGCAAGTAGCTCATGTAGATGCTTATACTAGTGTCCCCAGAATAATTAAAGAAAATAACAAATATATTGATGATAGTGTAGACATTTGTAATTTCTTTAACAGATATTATCAACTGGTTGCTAAGGATCTTCAAAAATCTCTTAATACATGTATTAGTGATGCAAACATGAGGAATACTGAGGGGATTCAGAACGAATTAAAATTCCACCCAGTATCCCAAGACGAGTTGTCAAATATCATTGATAGTTTAAATAATAAAAAAACTGTAGGAATGGATGGGGTATCCAGTAAAATTCTGAAAGAATGTAAAGATCAATTGTTAGACCCTTTGATTCATCTGATCAATCATTCATTAGAACAAGGTGTTTTTCCAGATAACTTAAAAGAGGGGAAGATCTTGCCAATCTTCAAAAGTGGTGATAGAGAAAAGGTAGAAAACTATAGGCCCATTAGTATTTTAAATGTAATAAGTAAAATTTTTGAAAGAGTAGTTCTAAATAGGTTACTTCTGCACCTTCAAGAAGCTAACTTTATCTGTGATGAACAGCATGGCTTCCAGAAAGGGAGATCAACAAAGACAGCCATAGTTTCTCTAGTTGAAAAACTAATAGATATAATAGATTCAGGTGATAAAGCTACTGCAATCTTCTTAGATCTGTCAAAGACATTTGATTGTGTTAATCATAGAACTTTATTGGAAATACTGCAAAATGTAGGTGTAAATGGGGTTGAACTGAAATGGTTTGAATCATATCTTATTGGGAGAAAACAATGTGTAGAACTAACTACAGTAGTTGGTAATAGTATAGTAAAGAATAAATCTAATAAATTAGAGGTGCAAGCTGGAGTGCCTCAGGGGTCAATACTAGGTCCATTGCTTTTTTTGTTATATGTCAACCGTTTACCTAAAGAATTAATCAGTGGTAGAGCCCTCTTATTTGCTGATGATACATCACTCATTTTCAGCAATTCCATTCTAGATAATTTAGAAATAAGTGCCCATATAGGTGTGCAGTCCATTGTCCAATTTTTAAATCAGTTGAAATTAACTATAAATAGTAAAAAATGCCAATACCTTCAATTCAAAAACAAACATAATTTAAATGAAGATAGGGCTATAAACGTGTTTGTTAACGATAATCAATTAGACCAGGAAGAAAAAATTGCATTTCTAGGAGTTACGTTGGATAGACGATTGACCTGGACTCCATACATTGAGAAAATATATGTAGTAAAATTTCATCTGGGGTATTTGTCCTGCAACAGCTCGCTAGATTGAATGACAAAAAGTTACTTTTTACAGCTTACCATGGGCTCTTACTGTCACATATAAGGTATGCTATCTTAGTATGGGGTAATTCATCAAAACAAAATCTTGATAGGGTGTTTAAGATCCAAAAGAAAGCGGTTAGGTGTATAGAAAGAGTAAATAGATTAGATTCATGTAGGCCGTTGTTCAAGAGACTTGGTCTCCTAACTGTACCCTGCTTATATGTGTATGAAGCTACTTTATATGTAAAAACGAATGATAATAACCAAAATCTTGATGTACATGATTATAATACAAGAAGCCGAGGAGATTATCACTTGGTGAGTCACAATAGTAGCTTATTCAAACAAAAACCTAGTTATATTGGTAGGAAATTCTACAACAAGCTACCGCAGTTTTTGAAGAGTCTTGAAAATATAGAAATATTTAAAAAACAATTGAAGAAATATTTAGTTGATAAAGCTTTTTATAGTGTACAAGAGTTCCTTTCACATCAAAATTAAGCCTCACCTCAACTAATTGAAGTAATTATGGTATCTAGTGTATAATATTGTTGATCTGACTTGTCTTATACTCCTTAACTGGAGTCTCCAAGACGTAATCTACAAAAAAAAAAAAAAAAAACATACATTCATACATACATACATACAGACAGACATTCATTTAAAAAAAAAAAAATTCAAAATTCAAAATTCTTTATTGCCAAACTCTTGTAAATAACAATCAATCACACACAATTAATACATTTTTTTTTTTTTTTTTTTGGCGCCATCAGCAAAGCATAGCTTGTTTGCTAACGACGAGTTCTCCTTTTTTACAAATCAAAATTTTTCCTCTTTACTACCCAAAATTACACTGGAATGTTCATCAATAACTCACTAAATCAAGCATCCAACCAATCAAAAAATAGTACAAAACAAAAAAAACAATAGAACAAAAATAACTTAAAATATATGTTACTTTTGACCCATTCCTCTACATTTCTCAATAGAGTTTGTGTAAACCTTTGTGTTAAAAAGTGTGCAGGAATCTTGTTTATTAGCACCATGCAATAATTGGTGAACTGACGCTTACATACTGTCAATCTTGTATACTGTATGTTGTATCTATTTGTTAATAGCGGTCTTGTATTGTAATATATGTTTCTATTGTCAAATGAATGTTTGTTCTTTATTATGTACAATACGCACCTAATAACATAAGTTTGCCTTGAAGTGAGTACATCAAGTTCATCAAACAGCAGTTTACTAGAATATCGTCTTGTTCGTCCCAAAGCCGCTCTTATTATATGTTTTTGTAGAGTGAAAACTTTATTGAAATGTGTATCAAAGGTTCCCCCCCATACTTCTATTACATACTGGAATAATGATTGAGCATATGCAAAATATATTTTCCTAATTATATTCAAGTCTTTTATTTGATTTATTTTATAAAAAGTGTAGATTAAGTATTTTAATTTAGAAGTTAAATATTTAAGATGAGCGTCCCACTTGATGTGTTTGTCAATCATTATACCTAAGAATTTTATTGATTTAACTTTTTCAATAAGTATTGGATTATTTTTATTATATTCAGTAGTTTTTATTACCAGCAAGTGAGACGGTTGACCTGATTTGGTGGGAGAGAAACTTATATATTTAGTTTTATTCAAATTTAGTGTAAGAATGTGATTATCAAACCATGATCTGACAATTTCAAGACCCAAGTTAGCAGTACGATACACTTCATTCCAAGACTCAGCCGAAAAAACTAAAGCTGTGTCATCAGCAAAAGATAATATATTGCAATTTGGTATTTTCAACTTAAGCAGATCATTGACATAGATAAGGAACAATACTGGAGAAAGAACCGTCCCTTGAGGGACTCCAAAATTTGAAGTTTGACGAATATCAGTTCTGTCTTCCAATGTCAGGACCTGAGTTCTCTCTCTGAGATAGCTAGAAAACAGAGTTTTAACCGTTCCTCGAATACCACAGTTCTCCAACTTATCCAGAAGAATGCAATGAGGTATGGTATTGAAAGCCTTAGCTAGATCCAAAAATATAGGTAGTGTCTTCTTATTACTATTGAAGTCAAGATTTATAATATCAACCAAGTGCAGAATTGCATCTTTAGTAGATCTACCTGGTTGAAAGCCATATTGATTCAATTCAAAAAATTTACATATATAGATGAAGATTTTTGCAAAAAACCATGAACTTTTTAATATTACACTAGCTGGCCCGATGCATGTTGCTGCGATCACATAAAAATTCTCCTTGATTCTATTATTCACCGCCTCCCACTGAGACTACACAAATTTCAAATTTCTAGCTGCATTGGGTACAGATGTTGTCATCCCGGCATAATTGAATTTCATCATATCAGTCATAATGTATCCTACATGACTGCAAGGCTCCGACTACACGGTACATGCAAAGTCTTTGCGCTCCAGACCGCGTAAATAACGCCGCCAAGTTAAATAACGCTCTTCAAGGACTTTCAACAGTATAACGCAATCAAATAGACAAGCAAAAATCTTCAAAAAAGCCGGCCACACAAACGCATTCAGAACAAAAAATTAAATAAAAAATGCACTTTCACCCAAAACCACACTGAATACAAACAAATACGATCTCCCAGGGATCTAAAACCTTAACTGCTCTGATTGTAACAAAATTTACATAGGACCATTCAAACATCATTACACTGAACATTTACAAGCCTTAAGAACAAAAACCGAATCGACTTTTGCAGACCATATCATTCAAACTGGAAACACTTTTACCGACATCACTAACAATCTACTCATTCTACATATAAAATCTAAAGTATATGAACTCAAATAACACCTTGGAACAATTTAAAATTCACAAACACACCACACACAATAAACAAAACATCCTCAATGAACAATTAAATTTTAAATCACACAAACTTATACAAAATTATACAAAAACAACAATTCTCCTAACCAAAAAACCGACTCACCGATCTATGACGCCCTTGAAGATGAGTCCCCATCACCCAGAAACGTTTGGCCTGAGTGAGTTGAAATATTATTCATCCACAATAAAAATTGACTGCAAGTCGTTAAATTAACAATAAAAAGTCAATACCAACAACGCCGATCGTTATGGAACAAGATATTCAACAATTTAATCATGGGCTTATACATGCTCAATTGCCGACAAATTGTGCAACATGAAATTTTATATTATGGGCCTAATCTCCACCATGAAATTCACCATCCATCTCAGCTACTGAACAAACACTGCGGATCGCTCCTAGTCGCTTGTGAAAATCAAACTGATTTATTCCACAAGTCGCCGCGTCGCGTTGCTGCCTGTGTATTCTTACTCTTATTTTATTTTTTTGAGGATGAAGCCCACATAGGTCTGAGACCTGTGCGTGGGTGATGAGTTTGATGATGGTGATTGATGAGTTGGACCTACAGTTTTAGGTGGGTTCCGAACCAAAGTGATTCTACAGCAGAGAACAGTGTCTTTTTTGCTGGCCAATCTAATCGGTCACTGTTACGAACAGGACCTACGAGAACGCAGCTTATCTCTATCTGATTGAACAGATACCTGCTACGGCTGTACATATATACATATACATATTCTGCTGTACATATTCTGCTGTCATATAAATTCCGCCGAACAGTGCTGCATGCTTAACTATTTCCTTCAATTCTTTGAACTTTCCATTTTCTGACAAATTTTGGTGTTCCAATGATATAGATTTAAGTAAATTATTAGCAACTGTCATTCCTACTTCAAGTAATGCGGTGTCTATCCTAAGTATCCCATCATAATGTTCAAGGAAGACTCTCGATTTTTCATAACTCAAATTGAACAATTAATTGACAGCTTCAGCTAATTGAGCGATTCTTTATTGAATCTTTCATTCAATCGTTCAATGATAATCTTATCAACGCTAAAGTTAGTTGAAGCTGACAATGCATTGTTCAATTTGAGTTATGAAAAATCGAAAGTCTTCCTTGAACATTATGATGGGATACTTAGGATAGACACCACATTACTTGAAGTAGAAATGACAGTAGCTAGTAATTTACTTAAATCTATATCATTGGAACACCAAAATTTGTCAGAAAATAGAAACGTCATTACGTCAAGAATAAAGTTCGAATAATTGAGGGAAATAGTTAAGCAAGAAAACTTTCCTAACTTACTTAAGACAATCAAACTAGCTACTTCTATTTCCATAAGTTCAGCCTCGTGTGAAAGAAGTTTCTCTGCTATGAGGATAAACAAAAAACTGGTTGAGAACTTCAATTCTACAAGAGAGATTCTCCAACTAATCGTTGTTGTACATAGAGAAGAAAATACTGAGAGAACAGATCCAAGTTCAAGATATTGTAGAAAGGTTCGCTATGAAGAAGAGATAATTGCACTTGACATAGACTCCTTTGTGAATAATAATATTTTAAAATGAAATTGTTGAATAATTTTTTTGTATTTTGTTGAAAGTTAAACATTTATGTTTGGGTTCGCATCTAATGAGAAAGAATAGAATAGAATATTTATTTTTTCAACAAAGTACACAATAATATGATACAATTGAATATCGTCATGGAGAACAAAGATGTAGCAGACACAGTGAAAAAAAATGATTGAATTCAAAACTAGATAATATGTAAGACTTATGCCCGGTTTCTGAGCTGTTCATTAAGTTTAATGGATCATTAACCCATTGCTCCAGCATTGAGTTAATGGTCCATTAAGTTAATGAACAACTCAGAAACCGGGCATTAGTGATATACAAGAATTATTTAAAAACTATTTAACACTATCAAACTCTTTCATGCTGTACACAGATCTGGCTACTAGGAGACTGAACAGTTTCTTTTTAAATTTGTTAATATCTGCCATGATCTGTAACTTGACAGGTAATTTATTGTGGAGCTTCGCTCCTAAGTAGGTTGGCATTTTTTCATAAAGCTGTAATCTGACAGAGCACAGCTAAGAAGAATGAATTGTATAGAAATGAATGGACGACATTTTCAACACTTGTTGTAATTCAGGACAATGTAAATGTTTGTCAATAAATATATTGTTATTTTCACACTAAACTAAGAATAGGGGCCTCTTTTTAGTTGAATACTCAATGCATAGTGATTCCCAGTTGGCTGTTTATAAAAATTTGATTCTATACCCCCCGGCAAGGCGGTAAGCCAATGCTCAATTGCCCCTAGATATTTTTGTCTACTAAAAAAATACGCCGCCTACGCAAGTAGGTCTTCTGTTTGATGTCGGATAGTTTTTTCTGAGGATTAAGCCCACATAGGTCTGAGACCTGTGCGTGGGTAATGAGTTGGATGATGGTGATTGATAAGTTGGACCTGCAGTTTTAGGTGGGTTCCGAACCACCTAAGTTTATTTATTACTATCATTGGAATCAATGCTTGTGGATATCTGACATTGTGTTTTTACTACTCATTTGTATAGTTTATGAAAATTTGTATAAATTGATTAGTGATTTAGCAAATAACCAGAGGAATGTTTCTGAATGATCCGTGAAGTTACTAAACACATGATTATTATTGCTGGTTCTGATGAACTGTGTTGTATTGCCAATCTCCAATTTAATGGCAAATGAAATTTCATTAAAAAAATTCCATTTATTATCACTTTTATTGAAATCTAAAAATATTTTCAAATCGGTTTTATTAGTTTTTCCCGAAAAATAAAACTTACAAAATAAAAATATGATCGCAAATTTAGCATACGATTCAATCACCGCATAACTCACAACATAGAGCACCAACATATTGTAACTATGGTAACTAGTGTAGATTTCTGGCTCAAAAATATCAAAATCTTAAATTATATTGATTTTTTTTGGACTGTGATAGAGCTTTGTTAAAAATGAAATAAAAAATCAATATTCTTTTTTGTAAGATACTTGTGAACTATTGTGCTCCGAGGTGAAATTTCCAGTGAAAGAGACCTAACCTAAAATTTTTATTATACAATGAAATTTTGTGAGAATCAGTTTTGGGCAATAGCCTGTTGTATTCACATTGATTATTAGTTACATCAATAAATAAATAAATAAATAAATATAATCAATATAAGATAGGAATAGATAGTTTTAACTCATAGCTCATTTTTTATGCAATTCTAATTATTCTACTATTATTAGTCTACAACTATCTACAGTACTTTCATGCTCTATTCGTCTACAACATGTTGACAGTATCCTGTGTGTGGAAACGAACCTTCAAGGAAACATTTCTAGACTTGAAATTAAATAAAAAAAAGAATTAAGAGACCAGGAGACATACTTTTGGTTAACACCTCTAGAAGTTTCACTTATCTCAACAATGCAAAATTGAATGGGATAAACATTATTTCGACATTGTAAGATTGAAAATAAAATAGAAAGTTCTGGGTTATTGTAAGGACTGCAATGATGTTTTCAGAGCAGATGATAGATGAAGATCCTCGTTTTGATATCACTGACCTTACACAAAGTTGAGCCCGCATTTTTGAAAACAAGTTTAGCCGTTTTTTCACATTTCAACGTTCTTTGTGTTCGAAACTGACCTGGCTTACGGGCAATGAGTGTTGAGCTGGTAGCTGGTGCCTGGTTGATTTGGAGCTACCTGGTAGCAGTCGAACCGCTTGTCAGCTTTCAGCTTGCAGTTTAAGCTTCCAGCTACCACTGTTAGCCGACTAAACCCGCATTTAACAACTTTTTTTGCATTTAGTCGTTTTTTGCACTCAAAGCCCAACTCTGCTTCACTTTGACAGAGTAATGAAATATGATAACACGATAATATCTTGTCACTGTCATGAGTTCATGGTATTGGAGGTGAACGACTGTTGAGTGAAAGGTAATGGGAGGTAAAGTCATTCAAATTGATTCCTTAAAAAAAAATCGAAAGCGAAACAGAAAGGTTTTGAATAAAAAACCTTGCTTCATTCTAGTAGATCTTTCAAATCTAAAATGGCTAATTATTCTTAGGACATGCTCAGTTGGCATCTTTACAACTTGATGGCTTTGAAAACTATAAAAAGTCTAGTTAAGTTCTGGTATTAACCTAATCACGTCAAGGTTTAAATTTGTATCATATATCTGTAATAAACGTCTTATGTTCACACATTGGTCATACTATCAATAAATTTATGTGTGGAATAGAGTGAGGATGAAAGAGATTGATTGCCAATTATTGTAATCAATATTATTTAGGCGCAGCTTTCAATTTAGCTCACTTTCCAGAACTGTGATGTGGGCCCATATGAGTGAATTTCGAATTGAAAAAAGTATTTTGCAGTTTTTAGGTCCAAATTATAGCCCAACGGTATATTCCTTACAGCTTATAGGCTATTACCAAAACAATTTTTTTTACCGACTTTATCATATTTTATATTTTGACTCACTTGTTTAGTATATCGCATAAATACCACGAATCTCATCTGTAATCCGGCTTTGGTAAATTTAAATGAACACAAAGTAAATTTCAGTGAATAAAAATGGTTGAGTTCATGAGTGTTACCGGTAGTGCCTGATTGATCTATTCAAATTTATAGACATTAAAAAATTTGAGTAGACCAACCAGACGCCACCGGTAACACTTAGGCCTACCGGTAAGGCTCCCATGAACTCAACCAGTGATACATCTCTCATTTACTCATATCATCAAGACACCAATAAGGTCATATTTTGCCCTAATATTAAAACATCATAAGCAAAGCATGGAAATTTGAACTCTGATCTTACACCATAATTCAAATTCAGTGATAAGCATATATAGGATTCTTATCTTACACTGTAATTCAAACTTAGTGATTTATTATTGGCATTTCTCAACGCGTGTATATATGAGGCTGAAGGCAAGGTTTCAACACCAAAATATCGTTCCATAGATACGTAGCCTATATATATGTATACTATTGAAGATATTCTAGCTTATATGACACTTTATAATTATATAGTTGCTGTGTTACGTGCAGGCCACATATTTAGGCCGCTTTTCACACTTCAGAAGGAAGGGAACGGATGAGCCTCATCAACGTACTTTGAAACTTCACACCAGATAGTGCAGTAGTTGATGGATGCTGCATATAAAGCTGACAAATGGGATGCAGCTCCATTAGATGGCAAAAAAAGACAAAGACAGAATGAGTGGGAAATAATGTGAGAGAGGATGTGAGAGCGAAAAATAAGAGAGAGATTGATAGTATTTGTGTTTCGAGGGTTGCCTAACTGACAGCTGATGAACCAGAAGATGTTGCAATTTATTATAAACTTGTTACTTATCAACTATGCGGTTTGCACAAGAAAGGTTCTTTCACATTGCTGAAATCACAGGAAGGATTTCAGTATATCGCAGGCTTCAGTTTATGTCCAATTAGAATAATATTTATTTTGGTGAGTATCTCGTTCATTTTTGGTAGTCGATTAATGGGTTTTATCAAGGGGTTTTATCTTTCCATACTCGACTCAATTCTAGAGATTGAACTCAAAACAAAACAATATGACGTTTTGATTCGTGTTGAACTCTCAAATTATGTCTTTCCCACATTTGGAATAGAATGTTCAAATCTTCAAAAATTCTTAATTCTAATGATTCTTGAAAAATAAAGTAAAAAATAATGAATAATGATTAACTTACCATTACTCCATCACTAACACCATGGACCAATGTAGTCTGTCATCATCTTAGTCTACGCTAACACCTATCACCAAGAAAAAATCTTATGATAATAAAACAACGTCGTATACAACCATCATGAACCAACCATACATTTTATTTTTTTTCTTCCATTAATTTACAAGATGTACCACAATAAATCCATAGGGCTATATAAAAGAGAATCCATTCCCACTTCCATGATTTGTGAATGTATTAGACCAATATTCACTCTTTTATGAGCAGAAAGGAGAACTAGGATTCTAATAATGAATTAGTCACTGGCTTTTTCAAGAATTTTTTCCTATAAAATAAATTTTAGAAACTTTTGATAGGCTGCAATTAGCCTATCCCTGCAGTTACAGAGGTCATTGTCTATTTCATAAGATATTACAGAGTGAAATAATTACAAATACGAAGTAAAGCAATTAATTTCATAATATTTTGCAGTATCTAGTAATGTAAGTGAATGCAAATACTGTAAGGTCAAATTATTGTATTTTATGAAAAGCACAACTCAATATTCTTTGTCTACTTGGTGTAGTAGCCGAACAACCGGCTGCCAAATTTCGCCGACAGATGTCGCAAGCAGCGCCAGAAACACTCGAATCTTTTTCGTCTGTCTATCTCTATCTTGCTGTTGCGAAAAAGCAGACACCGCTGTGCAGCGTGCATTTTGGCGGCAGTAATCCTCCTGTTTTGGCGCGAAGGGGGAAAGGGGGATTTTGGATGAAGGGTGGAGTGGGAACCCCCTCTAATTCCCTCACAGAAAACAACGAGAGCCGACAGAACAACGATGCCTGTTCCCCCATATTGGAACGTAACACCATAAAGATTATTAACAGCTGGCTGAAAGTGGTGTGTGTGAGTGTGCGTTGCAGTGCACTGCACAGCCTAAACAAAACTGACCTAGCCCAATAACAGGAACAGGGTCATTGAACCGCCCAAATCCTGCCAATCTTGTTACGATTATTTGCAGGACCACTTTCACGCGTGTTAACACGCGTTCTAAAACGTAGATAAGTTGTATAACAAGATAAGTTGTATAAGCTAACAAGCTTGTCAAGCTAATAGTGTTTTGTAAGACTTCACAAGAAAATTTGATTGTATTTGGAATAAAATTTCTGATGGTCCAGTAACATTGTAGTTAAAATCCAGCTATGCACAAAAGTAGTAGTAATTTAATTAATATTCAGGGAAAGATTGCCGAACAAATTATATTAGTAACTTAAATCGCTTGAAAAACACGACTAAAAAACATTGCTTGGTTTGAAAATGTTTATACAGTTCATGGGAATGTCAAAAATTTTAGAGCTAGTGTACATTAAGACATTAAAGAAGTTTATGAATTTATGAAGTAAATGAATTTATTCATTTTAGTTAAATGAATAAATAGATAAATAAATAATTTGCGATGAGATTAACCTGGAATAAAGTACTTCATATTATTTGCTTTTATGTTTCATATTTTCTTTGGGACGAGCATTTTTTTACAAATGATTGTGAATGACGCTTGTACGTTCGTAATGAGCGATAAAACGCCTAGATTGGGAATTATTGAACTCGAGACCGTCAGAGTAGCAGTAACCATGGTGATCTAATTACCTAATTACCAATCTATCTTCTATATAAATAAAATTAGAGTTTTGTCTGTACATTTATCAGAATTGTATATTTTTTGGTTATTTTTACGTTTTATACATTAAAGAAGCCGAAACAAGTCTTAGCCTATCTCAATTTCTGTCTGTCTGTCACGGCCCCGAAGGCATTTTATGCGGCCTTCTCCTGGAAAACGAGAGCATCGTTCGAAATTTAAGTTATTTAACAGTATTGAAAACTAAAGACAATGTCTTTAGCTATAAAAAACTAAATTAACTTTTTTTTAACAGAATAATAAACGTTTAAAAACCAAGTATTGTGCGATTTTGGATACATTTCTTCTAAGTTTTATTACCACGCTTTATACCGAGAGCATCGATCGGGATTTAAGTTATTTAACAGTATTACAATTTTCAGGCACAATGTACAA
Organism: Conomelus anceps; assembly: GCA_948455865.1. NCBI lineage: Eukaryota > Metazoa > Arthropoda > Insecta > Hemiptera > Delphacidae > Conomelus > Conomelus anceps. Next base: position 103,341,274 of record OX418217.1, read on the forward strand.
TAGTCCCGAGATGGTTCCTGTGAAGGTTGGGAGTTCAAAAGTCCTCGCTGAAGGACACAAAAAGGAGAAATCAAAGGAACAGCTTATAAGAAATCAACTGTTTTTAATCATATGGTGGGCCCTTAGCGGCGTTATTTACACTGTCTGCAGACTTGTGTAGTCTGAGCATTGCAGTCATGTAGGAAACATATGACTGGTGAATCAAAGCTCAGCTTATGTTTCATCCATTATTTCTTTGGTGAAAAAAAAACGAAATTTTCTAATTTCAATAATTTATCCAAACAAAAATTAACATTTTAGGAAGGTGCGGTTTGTGCTAGGCTTTGGGAATTCGCCAGGAAGCACTTGAATACTTCACTATTACTATTATACTATTACTATTATCATATTACTATTATCACTATTATATACTTCACTATTATAATTAAAATACCGTTGCAACGCACGGGTGAACCGTTAGTTTCTCATATGAATTTCTTCTAATTCTGAATGTTTTTTGCGATTATGGAATTGAATCCTCATATTGATAATACAGCTCTAATCACATTTAGTGCGCATTCATAGGGCGCATACTGGAATACTGGTAATCCGACCGTAAATCTGGCTATTAAATAGGCATAAATAAGATTCAACACTGATTCAGGTTTACCTGTCTCCTGTGTTAAGATATAAATCAATGCGTTCTGTGGTTACACAGAAGTTACTTTTCTCTGATGAGAATTCTTGAACTCAAAACCACAAGAAAGCACAACTTCCATGATGTACAAACGAAGATGGCAATCTCTACGGCTGGGTGAAAGATGTAACATATGCGGGAACTCTTCGCGATCTTACTTAGCATAAAGCAGAGCTAACTGGCGATAGTAAATGAAATGACCATTAACAATAGTCATTTTATCAAGGACTATGGCAACAGAAGAGTAGAGCTCAGTAATCATATTTACTACTGTTGAGTGCTATTACTGCTATTGTACCTAAATATCACAAAATTTAACTTTTTTTAGATTTATCAATTAATTTTTCAATACATTTATCAATTATACGACGTATAAATTTAATTTGATAATTTTACGACGTATTTTTTATAGCTCCCTCTATTTATCAATAGCCTAATTTTGAACTATGATTGCCATCAGCGATCATCTCTATAAGCAAAATATGTATTTATTTATTACAAAACTCAATCAAGTAAAGATACAACAGGCACAGCCCACTACTGCTTTCTTTACAAATTTTCAATTGAAAAATCCAAAAGTACAATTTCTGATTCTTTCCAAAACATGAATATTATTTTAAAAACGAAGCACTAAAACTGTCCAATAGTCCAAAGAAAGTGAATATAATTTTGAATATTCTTGGAGATTTTAAGCCAAAAATGTAGAATCATTTTAATAATGACCATCATCTGAAGGAAGAGGTGTTGAGAGAAACACAAATGTCAATTACACTTTATGAAACTCTACTAATTACTCCAATTGCGAAAAAACTACATCAATTTTTGTTTTGCTGAAACATTAACTTTGTAGATTTTTTACCATTATTACCAAGGAATTTCTTTTCAAAACATTCTCTGGACAATTCTCAGTTATCTGGGTGAAACTTTGGTCAATCGTTTATATCAATAACTAACATTTTTCTTCTTCTTATCGTGTTTCCTTTGAAATAATTATTTCTTGCCGCATTTTTTTTTCAAAAATCGATTTTTCTATTTACCATTTTTTTTTAAATTTTAATCGGTTGGTTTAGTCATATTTCCAAAAATTTAGGATACCAATAACGGTTGAATTCCTTTCGCAGCTTTGTAACTCATAATCATTCCATTCGTAGCATCTTGATGGAAATAGATTGAATGTACTGTTGTGGTCTGACGAGATGATCCCTGGTATTTCGGTGCGGGAGCGAGCGGCGGTAGTAGGGAGCCAACTGCGCATGCTCTATTCAAGCTTTATTCCTAATTTGAAAAATACGGCCAGAGACAAACAGGTTTTCTGCGCTTCAACTAGCCTAGTTGAGTCTATGGCTAATGTCATTGCAATGCACAGTAGCAGAGAGTTGGAGGAGAAGGGAAAAAATCGGCCAGGGATCAACTCGTCAGACCACAACTGTAGTCAAGTGATTCAAAAGAACCACTTTCGGGTCCTAATTATAAATAATTTAATGTTTTATTAGCCATTATTATCGGTGCTTCATTAATAATATAAATATCGGTACTTCACAAAAATCAACTTCAAATGGCCTCATTCGTTAATTCTATTCTATTAAATCTCACAGCACTCTGTTGCATTAATATTGCAAGAACTATTTGAACTATTGCAAAAATGATATGAACGAGAACTATTTCAAGAACTCGTACCGGTACCTTCATTTCAGCTAGCAACAACAGCTTGTACCTCCCCTCTTTCCTCCTCTTAATCTTTTCTTTCACCCACAGCTTTATGTAAAATACACCACTTTTTAATCTATCAATCTCAATCGCCTTAGTCCAGTCAAAAGATCTGGGAGCTTAGATTAATATAAAGTTCAAGTGATGTAGCCTAGGGTCTTTATTCAAATACTCGAATAAACTTTATTCAAATACTTCATACAACGTTCTCATTGAAAACAATTAATCATAATTGTATTGAGCTAGTCAAAAGATTGTTATTTCCTGCATTAAGATTGATATAAAGTGCAAGTGATGATGTAGGAGGCTATGTGTGTGTGATATGGGATATTATGAAGCGATGTTGTTGTCGGTTGACTGTAGTTGTGTCGTGCGGTTATGGGGGGCAGTCTGGGGGGTTCTCGCCCCCCCCCCCCCAAACTGGTGGCAGTGACGTGCTTCCCGTCTAGACAGCTAATGTTTCTGCCCGGGAATGAGGGGGTTTGGAGTGTTGTGGGGGTGTTTGGGGGGAGTGAGTGCAGTTTGGATGTGAGAGAGCGCGTAATTCGGTGGTTCAACGGCCCCTGCATTGGGGTAGGTCGGTGTCGTTTAGTGGTATGTATGGCGTAGTATGGCGTCCGCCATATCTACGGAACCAGTCACATGGTACCTTTAAGCCCCCCCCCCCCTAGTACTCGCTCACTCTATACCCTCTCAGTCACACTCTCTTTCGCCACCCTCCTACAGCCACAACACTCATCAACAATGAATGAATGCTTTCCTTTCCTTTCAAACTTGCCCGTCCTGCAAGCCAGAATCTGTTGGTTGGTGATTTCAAAACGCCCCTTATGATAAGAACCGACGAAATGAATGATCAAGATCCTGTTTCATAACAAAGTAAGAAAGCAAGTAAGTAAGTAAGTAAAATTTATTTCCATTAAAGTTTTACAAAAAATGAGACACAATATTAAAAAAAAAAAATTTCTGGAACTTCTAGCCATCTGACATTTTCTAACAAACTAATTTTATTGGTAATTGTACCATTAGTTACCACAAATCCTTATGAATCCTGGGTAGAATGTACTTGTTATATTTATTTATTCATTTAACTAACATACAGTCAATGTGAATACAACAGGCTAAAATGTGAGTTTTGTGAGTCCCCCCTGGTGTGGCTCATTTGAATCTTCTAACTTTTTATACTACTTTAATGTCGGATTATCTAGTGAAATACTTGTGATTATTTATTTCCTGTTTCTCAAAGATTGAAATTTCAGTGTTTGAAAATCTGTGAAGAACATAGTATTTTGACTGCTATCGTTTATTACCTTTTTCACACAATAAGGTATATTTTTGCTACTTTCTTTCGTTTTCATCAGAGGCCAGATTCTTATACAAATTTTATGTTTAATCAACGAGATTTATAACTTTTGAGTTTATTTGCAATTACAATAACATCCAAACTGACTTAGAAATTCTACACACATTCCAAAAAAGCCACAAACTAAATGCACTGAAGCAATATGAAATATTCAAACACCATAAACAAGATAGAACCAACGTACTCAATGACCAAATACAATTCAAATCAAACGCAATTTTTAACTACATAATGGCTGCTCATCCTAACCTCAACAAAGCATGACTCCTGGCGGCAGGCTGACGAAGCTTCTTTTCAGAAGTGAAATGCATTCCTCAAGCATCTCCAATATAAGTGAGTAAAACATTATTTAAAAGTGAAATACAGTGTCAGTTTTTTTTAAATTTGCAATTATTCAGCTGAGTACAATAACTGTGGACTATATATATAATTTTTGAAAAGACAAATTTCTGTAAAATTATAAATATAGTTCAAAGTTAATTGACTTTCTTATTTTATATATAATAATTGATTTAAATTTGATTAACTGCACCTTGTAAAGTTCTACAATAGTTCTTGAGAACTTCGTTTTTTCCATTCAATAATTTTTGGGGTCTTTTTTGACCTCAATTGATTTTTTTATAATTATTAATTGATAGGCTCCCATTTTCCGGGACTACACGATCTCAGAAAGCTATAATATTACAAGATATTTTGTAAAAGTCTTCGGTCATCTATCTTTGAAGGATAAATTCCATGCAATTTATAGTAACTTATGACTGTATACTTTGGCTTATACTTTTTGGCTCAGAAACAAGAAAATTCAAAATTATATTAATCTTTGTTTTGTTGAACGTAAAACCAAATTAATATTCTTTTTCTGAAAAATACTTGTGAATTATAGTGCACCAAGCTGAAATGTTTAGATCTAACCAGACCTAACCTAAGATTTCGATTCTAATTTGAAATTTTGTGAAAAGCAGTTTTGGGAAATAGCCTGTTGTATTCACATTGATTGTATGTTGGTCGAATAAATAAAAAAAATAAATAAATGAATGAATGAATAAATAAATAGATAAATAAAATACTTTCTACGGTAAATGACTATTCTAAGGACTATAGTCTAGGGATGAAGTCAAGGGTCTAAGAGTTCTTGAGAGAATGCACTATAAATACAGCAATTTTATCAAGTTATTTTCAAGCAAGCTATTAACAATTTATAAAATGATGAAACAATTTTTGAGGTGGGACTATCCGTAGTGAATAATAAGACAACGTTGTCACAACCACATTTACTTAAAAAAAAAAAATACTTTTCGTAGTATTGTGTTATTTGTATTAAGCTGAAATAACCTCATCAAAATACTGTTGTCTAGGCGTCTAGGATATTCTGATCATCTATTGTTATCAGTAATGAGGAATGCACATCAAATAAGCACTACATAATCAAGCAATGCTTGGTAGCTTGGTAGAATTTGACAAGTCAACATCTTCAAAATAATAAGTCCGCTCTTTCTTCGCACTTACCAACCCCCCCCCCCCCCAAACCTATTGGGTATCAATCTGTTTGAACCCCCCCCCCTTCATTCACAGATTCTTGGCTACGTCACTTTGTAGTCAGTGGATCACTTTGCACTCTATGTGTGCGTCAAAGAAGTACTGGGGCAAAATCTGGAAACTTTGATATCAATTTTACATTTTAAAGGTTGTGTTGTGGTATTTCAACATCCTGTTCAATTTCACTTCAACATTTTAATAGAATTAGACATTTTTAAGATTTATTCATGGTACCGGTGTTTCAATATCTTGTTTAATTTCATTTTTTAGCAACTGACTAGAATTTGACATTTTCAAGGTTGATTTATGGTATTCTAATATCCTGTTTATTTGAGCATCATATAAGTATTTTATGTTGAATGATAAATAATAATAATAATAATGATAATAATAATAGATTCTGACATGTTTTTGCCAACTTGGCCGGCTTGATAGATTTCCGGGCCTAGCCCATGTCAATAAAAAAGAAAATAATAATAATAATTAATTATTATTATTATTATTATTATTATTATTATTATTTATTATTATTATTATTATTATTATTATTATTATTATTATTATTATTATTATTATTATTATTATTATTATTATTATTATTATTATTATTATTATTATTATTATTATTATTATTATTATTATTATTATTATTATTATTATTATTATTGTTATTGTTATTATATTGAGTGACCTGGCTGGCTCAGGTCTGGTGTCAAAGTTATCAGGACGCAGCTGAATAAATTCAGGGCCTCTGACGTGGCTTAACGACCGTTTTTCGACCAATTCAAAAATTGGTTCATGGTATTTCAATATCCTCATCAATTCTTATTCAGCATCTTACTGAAATTCACATGTATTTCTTCCCTTACATAATGTAGTGAACCTCTAGCATGCATCATGTAGTCTTACTCAAGAGGCTGTGCGTTGCCTATTAAACCAGTCGCATCACGTACCAACAATTGAAATGCCCAAGACCATTATTAGTTGGAACTCAATATTTTTCATTGCTAACCAATCGCACAATAGATCCAACTGAACAGCCTCGTCTACAAATTTATTCGGAACTTTCGAACGCAGATTGATCGAGTACTCGATTCTCTCAATGTTTGACCTTAATTCGTGCCCAATTCCACTCGAGAATCTAGTACAAGGTACTGCAACTAGTCGCCATGTTCCTCTCTTTTAACGGAAATTCGCACTTGTCCTGCCTAAAGAAGACTTTTCTGTCAACCGGACTGTTCAGGCCAACAAAACCAGATCGAGAATTTCTTGTCATGGATCTAGTTTCCAGTCCTTTTATTGCCATCTACAAGTTTGTCAAGTGTAATGCAAGTTGCTGTTTATTTGACAAAATGTTCTTGAATTATCAGTATTAACAGTTAATCTGTATTAATCTGTATTATCTGTATTAACAGTTAAGCCTTAGAATAACGAGATCTGTTATAAAGGAAAAAATTTGTTCTAGAGAGGTTTTCGTTTTAAGGCTGTGTGCAGGGTTTATGATCATAATTTTTTGTCGAAAATGTAATGGATATTATTGGGTCTTTGATATGTTATCTGTTACTGTGAGGAAATCTTTTATTCAGGAAGTATACGCTTATTATTGAAAATATTCTGTCAAATCAGTAAAGCACACTGTCGCTGAATTGTAAGGCCATCAAGACTGTGTGCGTAGGGTTTATGGTCATAATATTTTTTTTCGAAGTTTCTTGTATTAGATTAGGGCTTTAAAATTTTATATATTGCTGTGAGAAAAAAAAAATTTTTCTTCAATTATTTTGTGAAATGTGGGTGTTTAAAGTGGAAATTTTTCGGTTTTTGGGGGCGATTGATCTATTCTACGAGTGATTTTAAACTTTTGATGAATTTTCTATAACTAAAAGACATATTGAGGAATAAAATTACATAACTTTTATTTCAATCTAACAAATAGTTTATCAGATATTCAGAAATAGATATTTAACAAACATTTAACAAACGTTTAACAAATATTTAGAAATAAATTTTTGAAAAACTAAATTTTTCAACAAATTAAAAAAAATCATTTCGAAAAAACGAATCGACTTGTAACAGTAAGAATAACATATAACACGACCGGCTTGGTAATTGTTTCAGAAATATAAAGTTTTATCTTCCTTGAGAGCGTTTTCGACCTCAGATATTACTTAGGCAAAATATAATTTATGTTCTCTGCAGCTATCTTTGCTTTTACATTCACATCGACATTGTTTTCATCTGTTATGATCTGTTAAATCCAAGGTATTTAAATTCTGACACATAAAAACTATAATCTCCTATCTGTAGATCTCTGTCACCTGCTTGCCAAGTTCTTCTGTAGGCCAAATACTTGGTTTTGCTGTTATTTATTGTCAGCTCCATGTTTACCGATATTTAATTTATTGTCTGTTCACATTGAAGGCAGATTTTAGGAACTTTTTATTCCGTGCAATTAAAACAGCATCATCTGCATAATTATGCCATGTATTGGATCATCCTGTTCATTATTTTTTTTTAGACATTGTCAGTTCATAGTAAGCGTTATTAACTTTGTTTTGCTCAACCTCTTTATTACTATAAGAGCAACAAACTTCAGGCTATGAAAGAGCTATTATATATTCAAGAGCATATAAAGTATGTCATTACTTAGAAATGTGCAAAGGATGTAATAAATAAATAAATAACAAGAGCAATTGCCAGAAAAGAAAACATTTTCTTGATTGCTTAAAACTTATGGTCATTCAAAAATGATATTTCTGGAAAAATAAGTTGAAAAAATGTAAATGACAGTTACATATTTCAAGAAAGTTCAAGAGTTGAATCAAATTACAAGTTTAGAATACGCCTACTTAGAAGCCTTTTTGGAAAGTATTAGATTAGAACACTTCATTTATGTACATTTACAAAATTTCTTAAATGATTTTAAATAGCATTATTAACGTCGCAAAGGTAGCAAATGTACAGCAAATGATATTAATTTTAACTAGAGAAAATCCTAGTGACGTACGTACAAAATTCGTCCATTCTTAATTTGACCTTAGGTAATATCCCTTGCAGGGAAGTGATAGCCGCGAGCCGTAGCAGGCATCTGTCCAATCAGATAGATAAGCTGCGTTCTCGTAGGTCCCGTTTGTAACGGTGACCGATTAGATTGGCCAGCAAAAAAGACACTGTTCTCTGCTGTAAAATCACTTCCCGGTGGTTCGGAACCCACCTTAAACTGTAGGTCCAACTCATCAATCACCATCATCCAACCATTACCCACGCACAGGTCTCAGACCTATGTGGGCTTCATCCTCAAAAAAAAAAAAAAAAAAAAAAAATATAACTTGGTTCTACCTTATGAAATTGGAAACTTAGAATTTAAACAACTATTTAGATCATTAAAAATATATATATAAAAACCAACAAATAATATTTTGTAGCTACTTTAAAACTACTAAAATGGGAGAGAGAGAGAGTTGATATAATTCGATAAATACTATAGAAACCACTTATCAGTCCATTTCATTTTCAATTATTGTTCCAGTCTTTGATTCCAGATAAGTTTTTAGACTAGTTTCTTTTTTTTGTTGGAGGATGAAGCTCACATAGGTCTGAGACCTGTGCGTGTGTAATGAGTTGGATGATGGTGATTGATGAGTTGGACCTACAGTTTTAGGTGGGTTCCGAACCATCGGAAAGTGATTTTACAGCAGAGAAAAGTGTATTTTTTGCTGGCCAATCTAATCGGTCACCGTTACGAACAGGACCTACGAGAACGCAGCTTATCTCTATCTGATTGAACAGATACCTGCTACGGCTCGCGGCTATCACTTCTATGATTGTGATTCCATTGAATTTTATTTTCATTCTTATTGGAGGGGGGGGGGGGGGTGAAATGACCCCCCAAAGGAATTCCTTTGGAGGTCATTTAATTCCTGACTCGTATCACCATAGATGAAAACCAAGAAGATAAGATAAACTCAAATAAAATTCAAAAAGTCACAACATAACTAGGCTATAAAAATTCACAATAATTTCAAACAGGATTATCTAACCCAATTATTCTGTATTTCATTAAATTTTATTTCACTCTATCTTATCCCTCAGATTCCCATTTTTATGATGCACTTCAAACGTGACTAGCTAACTTGAATCTTTCCACTAATTTGAATTTCTGACAACTAGACTACTTTAAACATTCTTACGATTCTTAGTATTCAGCTTTTCGAAATGTGGATCTATTAGTGCAGATCATATTATGAATGCAGACGCTTTATAAATTTAGTGCATTCTAATTATATTTGTCTGGCCTTTACAGCGAAATCTACTGAATGATAATTATCGCAATTAACATTTTTTCAGGTGAGGAACAGCGGAGGTTTTAGGTTCACGGTAGGCTTCAAGTGAAAATCGTCTCCCATATGCCAGAGAGAGTACGGCATGTAATTGGTTGATACTATCTGCAATTAGATATAAAAGTTTAATGCACTCTGCTAAAAAAATATATGAGAATAAGTGTTACAGAGGGAAGTAGACGGAGAGAGTGTGCGAGGGAGAGAGAGAGAGAGAGGGAAAGAAAGAGAATGACTGACAATAGACGGACTGCTTCAAGCAGTCGTAAGTGACTGCAAAAGTGCAGTCGATTTGCAGTCAGGCCGACTGCAAACCGACTGCTTGAAGCAGTCCAAAAGCAGTCGGTTTGCAGTCGGCCCGACTGCTTTTGGACTGCTTCAAGCAGTCGGTGACTGCCTTGTTGAATAGGCGGAGTAGAGTTGAGCCTTCTATAGAGACAATAAATTATTAATAAAATTACTGAGAATAATTTTCTAGAAATGATTGGAGCACAAATTAATTGAAGAAAGACACATTTAATCAAATTTATGAAAATGGTTTAAAACAAATTTAATAATAGTTTAAAAAATTGGTAAATGGATGGAATGAGAAATGGATCCTCAAAAAATAAATTATTTTCTCATTTAATATAAGAATACATTATTCTCGTCATACAAAGATGGCCACTTGACATGAAAAATTACAAGAAATAGTAACATTACAGTATATAAAATCACAGGGTTATTAATTAGACAGCGAATAATTAATAAAACGATAATATTTCTTGACTTGATCATTTCATAAATGAAAAAATAGTAATAACCAGCCTAAGTAGTAGAATTAAATTCTTGGATTTCTTGTTCCATAACGATCTGCTTTGTTAATATTAACTTTTCATTGTAAATTTTATAGGTGGTCAAAATTTAATCAAATTTTATCAATTTTATCAAATTTTATCATGTGGTCAAAAAGTATGTGTGATAAAATTTAATTCATTGAGCATCTAACCAACAAACCAATATCGCCGATCTAGGATGCCTTGAAGATGAGTTTCCATAACTCAAGATTCAAGATTCAAGATTCAAGATTTTTATTCGCCATTAAGTACAGTACAATTATATCTTATACTAGCGTACAATAGGACTTAGTCACTAAACTATTAAGACTTGAATTACAGTCGAGTCAAAGGAAACTATATTAATTAGAGTAAGCATATACAATATGCTAATATAGACTCAGTCTGTGCGTAAGAAACATAGTACAATTACTGACAACATATTTGTAAAAACATAACATAGTGTATAATTTGTATAATAAACATAATATAACATATTTGCAATACATAACATATAAGCAAAACACAGCATATTTTATCTCTGATAGCGATTCGTCATACTTCTTAAGTCATGGTCAAGAAACTCTTCAATTGAATAGAACGCTTGTTTTTTGAGCCAATATGATACAGTAAGCTTGAATTTATTGTATGGCAAGTTTCTGATTGACTGAGGTAACCTGTTGAACGAAATGTATTGCTGATACTTGTGACTTTTGTATGACTTGTGTAATCTGATATATGGAGTTACTAGGTTTTCTCTGTTTCTGGTCTGATATTCATGTTGATGGTCATGTCTATGAAAAAGATTTAGGTTTTTTCTTACATAGATCAGATTTAAATAGATATACATGGATGGAAGAGTCATTATATTCAAATCTATAAAGATGTTTCTGCATGTTTCCTGACTCTTCAACCCAACAATACAACGTATAGCCCTTTTCTGCCATATGAATGCCTTTTTCACCTCGCTACTATTTCCCCAAAGTCGAAGGCCATAATTTAGTTGTGAGTGGAACAAACCATAATAGGTAAGAATCAGAGTATCCCTACTGACGCAGCATTTTAGTTTTCTAAGAAGAAACATGACTCTTGATAACTTTTTACACAGATGTTCTATGTGACTACACCAGCTTAATTTACTATCCAATACAATGCCCAACAGTTTGACAGGTTTTAGGTAAATTTGGTGTACATCGCTCAAGTTATTTCTAAGTGTGAATATAATACTTTCTGTCTTACCCTCATTGAGAGTCATACAATTTGCACTGTACCATTCTTTACAACTGATAATTGAAGTATCTAGCCTGTCCAACACATTGTCTACATTAATATTAGTATCCAAAACGGTAGTATCGTCAGCATACAGTACAGAAAAACAAGGTACATTATCATTAAAATCGTTAACAAAAACTAAGAATAGAAAGGGCCCAAGGACTGAACCTTGTGGAACTCCAGCTAATATTTTCTTTGGTTCAGATCTTTTATCATTAAGTTTAACCATTTGATATCTATTGCTAAGGTAGCCTTCAATCAATTTAAGCTCTTTGTTTCTGATACCATAATGTTCAAGCTTCTTACAGAGAATATTATGTGGGATAGTGTCGAATGCCTTACTCAAGTCCAACATTCTCCCCCCTACAACCATTCTCTTTTCGAACTCATCAAGGATGTAGTTGACAATTTTTTCAACAGCCATTGAAGCTGAACAGTCAGGCCTGAATCCAAATTGGTTTACATTCAGCAATTTGTTGATTGAGAAGTATTCATACATTTGATAGAATATACATGTTTCTATTATTTTGCTAATGATAGGTACAATCGCTATTGGCCTGTAGTTTTCTGGTAAGTCTCGATTGCCTTTCTTGAAAATTGGACTAACCAATGACAGTTTCAAACAGTCCGGAAATTCACCAGTGAGTAAGACTAAATTTATCAACAGAGTTAATGGTATCAAAATTGAATCAATAATATTTTTTAAAATGAAATTCGATATACCAAAACAGTCTTCACTTTTTGAGGAGCTTAAATTATTGACAATGGATCTCACAGTTTCAGGTTTAACCATTTCAAATGAAAATTTAAGAGTGTTGCTATCAATGTCCTCAGTAAACTTAAAATTCTGCAATAGTTCGGCATAGGTCACCGAAGATTGGTTTTGTCCTTGGTTTGCAGCATTCGGCACATTAACAAAGAAGTCATTGAGTGTGTCCGGTGAAATATTAATTTTTTGAGGAGCTGAGTCATGCCCTATTTCCTTCTTTACAACTCGAAAACGTTCGGCTAAGTGTGAGTACAATTATTATTTATCCACCTATAAAAATTGACTGAAAGTCGTTAAATTTACAATAAAAAGTTCTTACTAGAAATATTGAATAACGATATTTTTATGGATAGAGCCGGAACCTTAAGTACGGTACTGCATCCTTTTTTAATAATGATTTCCGTGAAATCACTGGACGGACACAAAAATATTATTTTAGTCCTACACAGGATGATTCAATATCTAGAAGTATTTATTGTAAGTGATAGATTCACTTTAAATAACTCCTAGAGCTTAACATTAGTCAAAATTAGGGGGTAAACTAAATCTTAAATGAGCAAAGTTCAATTAGGAGAAAATAATGCAAAAATCAAAAATGAAAAAATATAATAGAACAGGATCTTTGTCTTTGAAGAAGACTCTAGTTGACAAAGTACAACTAGTTTTGAAACCAACGTGCCATGTTCATGTAGCCTACTAAATACACACAATAAGTGACATATGAGCGGTGGTGCGAGCAGTCGAGTGGACTGCTTGAAGCGGTCCGTGTATTGCCGACCGACTGCACTTTTGCAGTCGGCAGCACGGCGGAACTCGACTGCAAATGGACTGCTTGTTTTGTTACCGACCGCAACTCGACTGCTCAAGCAGTCCGTGTAGTGCGGTCTTGATTTTAACATTGAAAATGCGATCCGCCCAACTGCAACTGCTTCAAGCAGTCGAACCCGACTGCTTGAAGCAGTCCGTCTATTGCCGGCCTAAGTATGTAAGAATAATTATTGTCACAGATCAAAAACCAGCAAAAAGATAAGATAATCTATATAGGATAGTATAACAGAGTGAGGACGTAAGTGATAGAGTGTGATAGATAGATTTTTGTTAACGTGTAGGAGAGAGTAGAGTCAGTGGCGTAGCCAAGGGGGGGCCCATGGGGCCCGGCCCCCCCCCCCGAAATTTCAGAAATAAAAAATTCTCAAATAACTAATAGATAAGGACTTATTAAAGCCGAAGGGTTCTATCTGTTTTGTTGTATTATAACGAACATATTACAGAAACACTGTTTGTGTAATGGAATATAGCTACAGTTATAGTCAGATTAATGCATTTTTCAAATTTTCCCTCAATAGTTACTCATATAGAAACTTGTTAGGTGCTCAAATGGATAATTTCGATTTGAAATGAGCTATGAAATCGAATAAAACATGTTAGAAAACTGTGACTACCATAATTATTTATTTATTACATTAAATAAAATGCAATTTTCATGTTTGAAGTGGATTAACTCTGTTAATTATTGATAAATCACCTTTTTGAATAAACTCATCTTGTAGAAAATTTAGTTTTGAAGTTAAAATTCAGTATAACCCACTAGCCTGAACGCACCCATAAAGTTCATAAAATCGGGATTTTATAAATGAAAACACACAAATAAATGCAAGTTCTATACAAGCGTGTAAAATCAGTGTGCTATGATAAAAAAATTCCGATTTCATGAACTTTGGGTTGGGTGCGTTTTAGGCTAATGACATAAATTATATGAAACTTATAATAATTAGTATTAATTTTGAGATTTAGTACATAAGTTAAGTATGATTAGTTCCAATTCAAGGGTTTTGACTCAAAATAGTCACAGATATCGGTATATCAAACTTTATCATTTCAAACCTGGCCACCTAGGTTCTTGGGTAGTAATTTTTCAAAACTTTCTTTTGAACTTTAAAGCCTAACAAGTTGTCTAGATTAGCTTTTCACACCACTAAATTTAAAAAAAATCCGGACCCTCCTATACCCCCCTTGGTGAGCACCCCCCCCCCCCCGAAATTTGATCCTGGCTAGCCACTGCCCACACCCCCCCCCCTTGGTGAGCCCCCCCCCGAAATCTAATCCTTGCTACTCCACTGAGTAGAGTAATGATGAAGACGGGAAAGTGAGTGAGGAGAAACTAAGAGGGAAGAGAGTATAAAGAAAGAGTGACGAGAACGAGAAAGACTGCAAAGAAGCTGAGCAGAAAAAAGATTTGTTTTAAAAAGAGATAATGTGTGACAACTCTGGATAAAAAAGGAAAAATGTTTGAAGCCAGAGGGAGAAAATACTGTGAATCTAGGCTACGAAAAATTAATGAATAATAAGACGAAATTGTCACAACCACATTTATAAAAACTTTGAGAAACTAGTTTCGGTTGTTACACTATTATCAATCTCAATCGAGTAAAACAATCTCAATCGAGTTTGATTGAGATTGATAATGGTGTAGCAACCGAAACTAGTTTCTCAAAGTTTTAATAAATGTGGTTGTGACAATTTCGTCTTATTATTCATCATGGATACCTTCCACAATATCACCTTCGCCACTACAAAGAAAGTTACGAAAAATTGGATCGCCCCAGTCCGGACTCCATCTCCATATAGTTCGGAGATCCGGATTATACAAAACTGAAGTTTTATTTACTGCTTCTTTTAGTTTGTACAGAGAAAATTTCATGTAGAATTTGGTCTCATTCGTTCCTCATTCCTTATTTGTTATTTTCTTCTTCAAACTGTCATTCTTGCGAAGTTGAAAGCATAATGCCATAAATTTTTCTCTGAAATCGTAACTAATGGATCATGTCTACCTCGGGAAAATAAGGATTGGTCATGCGCCACATTCAGTTCGAGTTCCCGAGAGTCAAAAAGTTATATGAGAATTGTCAAGAAAGGTTCAGTATAAGATAAAAAAAAGCGTATGGCTTTCATTGGTGGGGGAGACACTCACGGATAGTACCTCGCCGTTTGAGCCATATTATGGGAATAATGGTGGACCTACTATTTTAAGTGGGCTTCGAACCACCGGGTAAGTGATAATAAAGCTTATAAAATGAATTCATTGAAACACGGCCATCCATCCTAGCGCAGTCTTAAGCATACGTGACTGAACATCAAGATTACAGCAGATTAAGGCAAAATGATTCTATAATTTGAAATAATAAATAATTTAGAAAGATTTATTTTCATTTTTTTGAGGACGATGCCAACATAGGTCTGAGACCTGTGCGTGGGTAATGAGTTGGATGATGGTGATTGATAAGTTGGACCTACAGTTTTAGGTGCGTTCCGAACCACCGAGAAGTGATATTACAGCACAGAAAAGAGTCGTTTTTGCTGGCCATTCCAATTGGTCACCCTTACAAAGAGTGCCCAAAGACTTCCCCTATCGGTTGTTCGTTTTAGCACGAAAGGGAAGTGATTTTAAAGTGAAACATGGTGGAAAATAAATTCTATCCAACGCGAAAATCCGTGTCAAAGAATAGGAAAATATGATTGAGAAATGAGAATGTGACGAATGTTTGTAAAAAGGGGTAGTGGATAGATGAAGTGACGTGTTTGAGAAAGGTGATTGAAAAGAGAAGATGATTTGAGGAAGAAAGAGTGTTTATGTGAGAGAGAACCAAAAAACGCATGCTACTTCTAGGGTGCCAGGGAAAAAGCATATAAGTCACAAAATGGTCAAAACATGTTAAGTCCATACCCAGACTGACAAAATCAAGATCTATCATTTGGTCATAGTAATACAAGTCAATCTTGCTTATCAAAGGAACTATAAGGTTTTCTCAAAACAGTATAAGTAGAAAGCTCTGATATGTGACAGGGAAAAAGCAGACAAGTCAATCTTGTACTATGTTTACTTTGTTATTATCAGCTGAGAGTTGGGGAAAAAGCAGACAAGTCAAGTTATACTTCTGTAACCCATGTATATTCGGGTCGCCTGCTGGGGAAAACGAATAGGGAAAAAGCAGACAAGTCGAAAATATGCAATGTTTTTTCAATCTTCATATTCAATAAAATATTATTATTACATTAATAAAAATATTATATGAAGGTGTAATGCCAAAATGAGCATTCTTTCATTATTATACTACTTTTCGTTGACAATGTTATTCAAACAGCTGTTTCCTTTCTGTGGCATTGCTGAGTGTTTGATCACATGAAACACAACGTGCAACAAAAAATTTGTATTTGGTGATTTCTTTCATGGAATTTTTAATTCATTGTTCAATCGAAACCAAGTGAGGTGAGATAATGCTGAAATGGAGATGGCGTCCACATCTGAGCTGATATTGAAAATGGCACAAAAACTAGGTAAGTTACATTATCTTCTCAGACTCATTATTCTCTTGATTCCTCAAGACTTTCTGTTCTGTATATTCTAAGCATGATTATATACAAATTTGCACTTTGATGGAAGACAGGCAGAGAAAAATGTTCTGTTATCTGCTCTATTGTCATCCACCTACCTGGTGTTTTGGAACCCACCTGAACAGTAAACCCATCATGTTTCACATAAAATGCCATATGGCGAGGTGGAACTGCCCTAATTATTATTATTCAATTCATTGCACACTATTCGTCTCCCATCAAATTTGAAATTTTTCTGGGTCAAGTGTTTTAGAGACTGTTATTTTTCATTGAATGTATGTTTGATCTACCTCAACCGACATCATATTGGGAGTTATTTTGATTCGTCTTCTTTACTAACAGCAATTTTCTGTGGGTAAGATCAATGAGTCAACATATTTTTCTACTTTTCATGAACATGGCCATTGCAAAATTATTCATTCTTGTTCTCAGGGACTTCTGGAAATGGCAATGATTATGATACTCTCTCCAATCTTATCAAGAGAAGTCAAACCAGAAGAAGAATGGAGGAAGTTTGGAATAACAACAATGGAAATGAAAATTATGGTGAGCATCATATACTTTTAATGATAATCTCATAATATCCTTTGTTAATGAGATGATTTTTACTGAGACCAGAGGATTTTGAAAGTTTAATTACAAGTTTACAGTTATTAAGTTCTTGTTATTTGATTAAATTGAATGCATCAGTATAAAAACTGTATATAGCTTGCAGTAGTCCAGAAACTAGACCTACTAGGCTGTAGGTCTGGTATAGTCCTTAGATCATATTCACCTACTGTTCTCACACTTCTGTGCAAAATTATTAATAATATTTTCACTATTTATTTATCATTATGTTCACAGGAGAATCTGATTATGGCAGTCTCTCTGAAGCTTCATCTGATTTGACTGAGGAATAGATTTCTACAGATAGAAAAGTGGAAGACATTTAAAATAAACAAAAAAATATCATGATATCAGAGTCAGAGAATGGAGTTGAGGAATAAATTACAGGTTAGTGTTTTTCCAGAAGAACAGAAGCGAGAAACATGGTCCAGAGAGAGAGGATTGGCTCAAAGCGAGATAATGAAGGAAATATGGAGAAGAAGGAGAGAGGCTGATGATTTATGACAAGTTGGGAATGACGAATGCTATATTTAGTGAACTATTGTGTTCCATAGTAGGCATATACAAGAAAAAGGAAATTCGGTACAAAGAACCGTAAATTCATTCTTGAATTTAACCATTCATTACATTGATTTTCCTTCAAAGAGGAGTATGTGCGGAAACAGCAAAACTGGACCCCAAAAAATGCATGACAAAACTCAACCAATATCAAACGAGAAAAAAAACTTATGGATTTATTGGAGCTCATTACACCATACCTGCATCATTTCTACAATGAGTTGAAGTCAGTCCCTAACATTCTTCCTGACATCGAAGAATGTATTGAATAAATAAAGAATTTACTTATTATGTATGTATGTAAGTTAAAGTATTAAAGTGACCGAAACTCTTTTTAAAAAATGAATTTCTTTTATTTAATACAATATAACATCAAATACAAGTGTACTTGGAGAACCGTCCGCGATGCTAGCTGGATCAGAACTAATAAAAATACAATGAATTTCCTATACTATGATAATGCTTATTCTACAATAATTCGTGGGAATAGCTGATGGTCTGCAGGAAGCCGCTAGATAACTCCTCCATCCCTAAAAAGAACTTCGGGGGGTGGTTGAGTAGGTGGAGCAGGTGACGACAGTCTCTTGAAGAATTTTCTGTATACTACGAAGCCAACACCCACTAGAAATGCACCATACAGTGGACAAGTCCATAAGCTTGCCGTGAAGTGGTCACTTTTGAAGACTGGTCTTAATTTATTTAATTCAATTTTATCAAAGTTCAAACTTTTAAGTTCCACGGAAAATTCTTGTTTTTGAGTTTCTTCAAAGTCTAAATTCAGCACTTCCAGGAACTTAGGGTGTCCTCTAAACTTTGTTTCAGGAGCTTGTAGTTGGTTGGTCTTGTAAGTGATATTGTTATCGTTTACACTGATAAGAAATACACCTTGTAGCATAGTGTTTCTAGTCTCTTTATAGTTTTGAATTTTCAAATTTTCTTGGTACGGAAATGTCGCTAAATATTGATGAAGTTCTGGAATCCATTTTATTAGATTTTCAAGTATTCGTAGAACAGTGAATTTGCAGTTTTTCGTTGAACCATATTTCAAAATTGAAGCTTCACAGCTGAGGTCGTGATGAGACACTTCGGTGGATGAGCATAAAAATTTCTTTCCAATTATATTTTTACATTCTGTTTCTAAACCTAAAATTTCCAAGGTTTTTGACTTTGGTTCTAGCAAGTACTTGACTCTAGGTAGAATAGTTACATAATTATTTTCCTGTTTAGTTGGTATAGACATTAATTTGTAAAGGTTGAAGTCTGCTTCGTCAGTAATTGGTAGCTTAATGAAATAAGTGATTTGTTTCTTATCAATTATACAATCTACATCTAACAATCTTTCAATATCAAACATATTCTCTATTACTACAGTTACAGGCATTTTATTATTATAATATTTGGAAATTTTTGATATTTCATAGAACAGTTCTTTTGCAGAAATAATACTAGGATGAAGAGTTTTTAGTTTACAAAACGTCAAAGAGTTCTCTATATCTTGTATCAAGCCCAAGAGTATATTATACGAAATTAAAAGTTGATTAAGAATATCTCTACATTTTTCTAATTCTACATAATCGCTTAATCTACGGTTGACATACGTTAGTTTTGAAACGAGTTCCTTAAAATTATTGTCAACTATATTTAAAGTTTTGTTAAATTCATTCATAATATCCACATTCATTGAATATTGTAAAGCCATTTGTTTATCAACATTATATTGATTGTTTTTTATATCATTCAATATTTTTTCGAAATTTTGGCCATCATTTGCATCTAAGTTTCCTGTTATAGTTTTAATAATCGATCCTAGGCCATCAATTAATCCTCGTTTTGATCTAGGGACATTTGCATTGTCCACATTTAGTATTTCTAATTTTTCTTCAATTGTATCTTTAGAATGATTAATAAATCTCATAAAATTAACAATATCTCTAATTTTACTACTATTATCAGTGACATATTCAGTATTATTACTAAAATTACTAAGTCTAGAATTAACAATATTCACCACATTTTTATAGTACAAATCTAAATTATTTATTTGTCTGAAAATACCTTCGATTTCATAGTAATGTACAAACGTATGTTGAGAGCTTATCAATTTTGCTGGTCCTAGTTCAATTGGTAATATACCAACATTGTTAGTAATGTTTTTTATAACGGGGTCTGATGAGTCAGTTGCTGTGGACGCTCGAATGAACAGGAAGGACCTGGAACAGGATTTGAATTTGTATCTAATTGTGTATTTTCGGCTGCTGTATTAGCATTAATTTCATTTATTTTTCTGGGTCTCTTAATTTTTGATAAATGGATTTTTTGTCGTGTGTTATGATGTCTTGGCGTAATTTTGGCGGTCTTGAGTTCTTTATTTATTGATTGAATAGTCTCTTTATTATATTTATTCTTGGTTTTACTTTGCTTCTGTACATTTCTAACGTAGACTTCTTTTGGAATGTCTGGTAATTCTTCTCTATCTTTGTTTCGTTCATTAATTACATTTTCTTTCCTATTTTGGTTGAGTTCTTTAACGTGGTCAAATAATTGTTTGGTTTTCTCTTTATGATTATTTACGTATTCGTTTATAAAGTTGTTTTGGAAGTTTGCTTCTAAAATTGGATTTGATTCAATATGTCCGTATAAGATTTCGATGGGTGTCAGTCTGGTTACTGAATGAATACTATTATTGTAAGCAATTATAGCGTATTTAACTTTGCTTTCAATTTTTTCGGATTTGAATTCTTGTCGGTTGTTGAATATTCGTATGTGTTCGATTAATGTAGAATGAAAGCGTTCGGCTAGGCCGTTAGATGGTGGATGTTGAGTACTTATCCAATGGATTTTAATCTTATGTAATTCGGTCAATTCTTTTACAAGTCCATTGTTAAATTCGCATCCATTGTCTGCTACAATTGTTTGAGGAATTCCGTGATGGGAAAAGAAAGTAAACAATTTGTCAGCTATTTCTACACTGTTACAGCTGGCTACTGGATAGCATTGTGCATATCGTGAAAAGCTGTCAATGATTGTGAGAAATTTTACTTTTTCCAAGGTTATAGTATCTATATGAATTATTTGTAGTGGTCTTACAGCTGTCGGTGTCAAGTTCATTTCTAAGTTCAGCGGATTTCTTTCATATTTCGTCTTGAGACAAATTTCACATTTATTAATAAAATTTTGAATGTAGTTTTTCATATTGGGCCAATAATATATTCTTCTTATCTTATCATACGTTTCTTGTATACCTCTGTGATTGGTTTTCCCGACATGATAATTTTCAATTGTATCCATTCTGTCATCTTCGTGTGTAACGTCCAAAACTTTAATTTTGCATCTAATGAGTAATAATTTAGAGAATTTGAAGTTTTTAGCAATGACTGAAGCGAATCTTTCGTAAAATTCGTTTTCAAAATATAAACTATATCTCACGTTTGGTACTATAGGTATTCTTTCACAAATTCCACTATGTCTTTATCAAAATTATTTTCAGAGATTTCTACCATCATACGCATTTTATTATCAAATATTTTGTGAATGACAACTTTTTTGGGGTTACTTTTCACCAGTTTCAGTATGATCTGATTTTTTGCGAAATTGACTGGATCTTCTGATACAGGTATTTCAACTGAAGTGTTGCTTTCATAATTCGAATGCTGAGTATGTGAATTGTTCTCAATGAATTCGTTGTCAAATCCTAAGAAATCTGTTTCATCGTCAGCTACATTTGAATGTTCAGTAGGTGGGTTGTTATCTATGAGTTCACTGTCAAATCCTAGAAATTGAGTTTCGTTATCATCTACATTTGCAACCATTGATTGTGTCTCTTCATTATTAGATCTAAGATTTAATAAATTATCAATAGCTTCATTCACTATAGTATCAATTTCGTTTGGATTTTCGGAGTTGGTATTGTTATTATTTAGGTGAATTCTAGAAAGTGCGTCTGCGTTCTGGTTGGTTTTTCCTTTCTTGTAACATATATCGTAATCATATTCTTCTAATTTTAGTCTCCATCTTAATAATTTAGAATTTGGTTCTTTCATAGAGAATAACCATTGAAGCGGTTTGTGGTCAGTGAAAATTTTAAATTTCCTTCCATAAAGGTAGGGGCGAAAGTATTTGGTTGCCCAAACAATTGCCAAAAGTTCTTTTTCAATAGTTGAATAATTCGTTTCAGTGTCATTAAGAGTTCGACTTGCATAGGCAATTGGTAAGTCAGCTCCGTTTTTGTTTTGGCTTAGGACAGCTCCTATGGCAATATTGCTTGCATCAGTTGTAAGATTAAATTGTTTTTCAAAATCCGGATATTGAAGAATTGGTTCGTTAGTAAGAATATTTTTACAAGTTTCAAAGCATTTAATGTAATCAGCGTCTTTTATATCTATTTTAGCATTTCTTTTCAAACATTTAGTTAGAGGTTTTGTTAGGTGAGCAAAATTATTAATGAATTTTCGGTAATAGCCCAAAAGTCCTAAGAATCCTTTAATCTCTCTAGTTGTTTTTGGTATGGGGTATCTTTTTATAGCTTCGACTTTATCAGGATTTGGTTTTACTCCATTTGGGGTAACTATGTGTCCAAGGAAATTGACTTCCTTACGTAAAAATTCCGTTTTGTCAAGTTGCACTTTAAAATTCGATTGTCTTAGCCTTTCAAAAACTTGTCTTAATCGATCTATGTGTTCTTCCAAGCTAGTTGAATAAACAATAATGTCATCCAAATATACTAAACATAGTTCGTTCTGTAATCCTCGTAATATGCTATTCATAGCTTTCTGGAACGTGGGAGGACCGTTCTTTAACCCGAATGGCATACGTAGAAATTCATAATGCCCAGTGTCTGTTGAAAATGATGTTTTTTCAATACTATCAGGGTCCATTTCGATCTGATGGAATCCGGAAAATAAATCAAGTGTTGTAAAATATTGCGCTCTTCCTAATTTGTCTAAAATATCTGTAATATTAGGAAGGGGAAATTTGTCATCTATGGTTTTAGAGTTCAGCCCTCTGTAGTCCAGTACAACGCGAAATTTCCTCTTACCGGATGCATCTGGTTTTTTTGGTATGACCCAGATTGGTGAATTCCATGGTGAGTTTGAAGGTCGAATTATTTTTTGTTCTAACATTTCATCAATTTGCCTGTTCACTTCTTTTTTATAGATTTCAGGGTAGCGATAGCTTCGAGTATAAACTGGAATTTCATCGGTGGTTCTAATTACGTGTTTTATTTGGTTAGTGAAGGTCAAGTCATTTCCATCAATGTGAAATATATCAGAATAATCTTTAATCAGTTGTAGAATAGCATTCTTCTCCTCTACATTCATATGGTCAGTTCTTATTTTTGAAAAGTCAACTCTGTTATTTTGGAGATTGAGCAGGTTGAAATTATTACATGCATTTTGTCTATGTAATTTTTCCGCTGAAATACATGAATAGTCTGCAAGAGTTTCTACTATGAATGGCTTAGCTATAGAAATCTTCTTATTTTCTGTTGTAGGATTTAGTATAGTGCATAAAGCTTTGCTGTTGTTAACTTTAATTAAACTTTGTGGAATTTCAAGTCCTGAAATTTTTTTATAGGCCATTAAAGCTTCGCCCTGTTCCATATTTGCAATGGGAACCTCTATTATTGTTTGAGTTCGGGCTTGTATAAGAAAAGATTTTACTTGATGCATTGGTTTTTTCACTGAGTCTGGTTGTAATGATTTTTCGGCAGTGTTGAAATAATAAATTGGTAGTTTGTTTCCATTGAAAATTATGTTATTGTTGGTGAAGTCCAAATTGATGTTCAGCTTTTTCATGTTATCAATTCCTATAAGTAGGTCAAAATTTTGGTGAAAATCAAAAAGATAGAAAGTAAGTTTTGATTTTCCAAGCAGAGGAATTTTTGTACTAAATTTCTCTTTTGATACGTCATGCGCAGTTGCAACTTCAAAAGGATCTTCAATCACCTTATCTTTATAGCATTCCATACCTATTATTTTTTTCACAAACGATTTAGTACTACCAGTGTCAATTAATACTCTAAAACGTGTCTACGGATCTATGAAATAAGGAAGCTCATTTTTGTCATCTTGCAAGTTCATTATGGAAAATGTTTTTGGGGGCTGGTATCCTCTAAAAAAGTCACAGATTCGTCTTGTTCAAAGTTTTGTTCATCTCTTTCAAAATAGTCTTTGTTTTGATCATCCAGTGTTAGTTGTTCTAAGCCATTTTCCAATTCACTTGGCATGTTTTGAAGTTCAGTGAAGTCGTTTTGTAATTCATTAATTGGTCGCCCTGTCATTTGATACAGTCTAGGTCTTTTCTGAGGACGATTATTGATAGAAGAAGTGCTCATTGGTGTTGGGTGATATTGCTGATTTAAGTTCTGTGGTCTTGGCTGATTATTATTAAAATTTTGTTGTGTTCTGTTCACATATCCTGAATTTTGTGGATTCTGAAAATTGTTTCTATTCTGATGAGATTGAAAATTAGGCGTTTGGTTGTTGTAAAATGATTGATATCTTGGAGGAGGGTTTTGTAATTGCATTGGTCGAACCGGATAGGATTTGTATTGAATTGGAGGATTCGGCAAAGTTTTTCGTGCATTAACTGTATTTTCGTGTGAATGACTAAGTTTGAATTGAAAATCATTAGTAAGCATATTGAGAGCACTGTCCAAAGAAGCTGGGTTCTTTGTACGCATGAGTGATCCAATAGGCTCTCTTAGTCCTCTTAACAAAACTCTGAGTGCCAAATTATTAACATACTGACATAGAACATCAGAGAATTTTGGTTCCTTATTAGTAAAGTAAGCTATTTGCAGGTTCAACAATTTTTGAATTCGTTCATAGAATGAGAATGGCGACTCTCCTATTTCTTGTTTCAATTCAGCCATTTCAAGATTAAGTGTGAAACAGTCTCTCTTATCCATATAACTATTTAATAGTATTTTTCTTACATCTGGCCATGCATAACTATTCGAGCTAGTGATAAGATCTACAGCTGGACCTTTAATTTTTGCAAGAATTGTTGAAAACAAATATTCATTCTGAAAATCTTCAGGGTTAGAAGTTACAAAGAATTTTGATACTAGCTTATCACAAATAGAAATAAACCTATTTAAAAGAGTAGGCTCTCCACAGAATTCCGGAATCATATCCAGATACTCTTTCTTTAGAGTAGGAGTAGTTATTGGCGTAGAAGCTGTTGAGGTCATTTTGATACTTCAAATATAATAATAAATTAATTACAATTAATTCAATAAAATACAAAAATACAATATTATTAGGCTACTCACAACATAAGAAATTTTATGCTCATCATGAAGATCTAAACGTTGAATATTTCTATATCTTTGTCTGCGATGCCAGGTAGACTTTTGTGGAAAATTCGTAGAAAAGTTCGTAGAATAACGCAGGAAAGTTTTTAGAATAATTTGGGTTCCACTACACTTCGTCTGTTAACATTCACTGTCTTTATATCACGCAAGTTCGTCGTTTCACTGTACTTAAAAGTTTTAATTTTTTAAATGTTTCACTCGTAAACGGTTGAAACCGAAGAACAACGATTTTTGTTTGTTCCCGAGTGTCCTACCGACTGCGCCAGTTAAAGTATTAAAGTGACCGAAACTCTTTTTAAAAAATGAATTTCTTTTATTTAATACAATATAACATCAAATACAAGTGTACTTGGAGAACCGTCCGCGATGCTAGCTGGATCAGAACTAATAAAAATACAATGAATTTCCTATACTATGATAATGCTTATTCTACAATAATTCGTGGGAATAGCTGATGGTCTGCAGGAAGCCGCTAGATAACTTGTATGTATGTATGTAGATAGTACCATAGCCGATACGACTGTAGTTGACTCTTCAGACCTTAACGTTAGGTTTTAGTCTGAAGAGCGTACTACACAAACGAGGAGTGAGGTAGTTTGTGATTGCTTTCCTCACTGAGCTAACAGAATTGTATCAGTATGCCAAGCCCACCGAAACAAATTCTGAAGCTCTATGCTTGACAGTCCACTCCCACCTTTACAAAGGGTCTGGCTGCACAGGTGAGTGTGTAAACTATCTAGCACACCTCTGAGCTACTTCCTGCTACTTATTATATTAATAATTAATACTGATTCTTAAATAATTTTGATAAGTTATTCAATTTTTTAATAAATAATGATAGAAACTTTTAAAAAGATAAATTTACTTTTACCCTTGAAATTTAAATTTTTTATTACTTATAATTATTATTATTTTCTATTACTTATTATGAAAATTTATGTGATTGTAGAATAAAATATTGGTTTTGGGTTTGGTAGTATCGTTTTCATATCAAATTTGGATTATTTCTAGCCAATATTCCAACATAACTGATTCTGGACATATGTAGTTTGGCCTGCTCCTAATAGTATAAGTCATGATATTTGACTGGTCCTTATAACATAAGTCATGTAATTTATCAATGAAGTGGAATTACTTCACCAACAATCAATACATTGTTTTCTTGTGAGAAAAACAGGTGTTTAAGCATTTGAAACATTGTCGATTCCAATTTTTCACTTAATAAATTAGTTTTTTCCACTTCCTGAAAAATGTGGTTTTTTGACTTATATTGTTTTTCCCTAGCACCCTAGACTTAACGGAAGTGAGTTAGAGGGTAATTAATTGAAGCGCTGCAAGTTGGCAGCGCGGTTACCTTTACACGATTTAGCTGTGAATTTAATAAACGCTGGAATAATTACCTGGTAGAAAATACCATAATCAGTGCAATGCAAGTACCAGGAGCAGTCAGCGACGGGACAGTGCCAAGTGGTTTTCCTGCAGTAGAACGTTGAGAAGTCGGTGTTGGAGACTGCTGGAAAGGAAGAGGACAGAAGGAGAGGATAATAATTAGGAAAAAGAGTAGGAAAAAGGATAATTAGAACGAGTAGAAAATGTTGTTGAAGAAGGCAATGAAGAAGAAGGAGGAGGAGGAGAAGGAGAGGAGGAGGAGGAGGAGGAGGAGGAGGAAGAGGAGGAGGAGAAGGCGGAGGAGGAAGATGAGGAGGAGAAGGAAGAGGAGGAGGAGGAGGAGGAGGAGGAGGAGGAGGAGGAGAAGGCGGAGGAGGAAGATGAGGAGGAGGAGGAGGATGAAGAGAAGATGAAAAAGAAGAGGATGTTGAAGAAAAAGAGGGTGAAGATTGATTGATTGATTGATCAATTTCTTTATTCATACACATAAATAATTGTTGGACAGTTACTAGTATAAAATACAAAATATAGGCATCACCAAGTATTATTACATAAAAACATTATCAGTTACTTCTTATTACATAAACTGTTTATCTATATGCAAACATGAAATTATGACTGAAAATGGTATTAATATGGTATATAGGAAAAAAGGATAAACGCTTGGTGATACGTTTCCATGAAAAGTTAGCGACGGTGTCTCTCTCTTACCCATAACCTAAGAAGGAGAGGAAGAAAAAGAAAACGGAGATGGTCGAGAGAAGAAGGAGAGGAATAGGAGAATGAGGAAGACGAGTTGTGCAGGAAAGAGAAAGAGGTGGGGAAGAAGAATAGGAGGAGGAGAAGGAGGAAGAGGAGGAGGAGGAGGAGGGGGGGTGAGGAGGAACAATAGGAGGAGGAGAAGGAGGAAGCGGAGGTGGACGATGATGAGGAGGAGGAGGAGGTGGGGAGGGAAAAAAGGAGGAGGAGAAGGATCACGTGGAGTAGAAGGAAGAGGTGGGGGAAAATAAGTAGGTGGAGGGGGGAAGAGAAGGAGGCGGCGGAGTAGGTGGTTGAGGAGGTGGCGAAGGAGGTAGTGGAGCAGGGGGAAGATGCTGAGGAGGAGTAGTGTAGGTGGCGAAGGGGAAGGAAGAGGAGGAGGAGATGCAGGAGGATTAGAGATCCTACAAGAGGAGGATTCGGAGAAGGAAGAGGAGGAGGAGGAGGAGATTTATTGATTTATTTATCGTCTGTACTAGGTCTTGACAGACATTGAACGACCATTGCACATTGAACGGAATACAAAATTAGAATAAATTAGCCTAACTATTAAAGAAAATAAAAATAGATGCAAATTAATAGGGGAGGAGGAGGAGTAGAGGAGTAGGAGGAGGAGGAGAAGTACGAGGAGGAGGAGGCGGTGAAGGAGGAGGAGGTGGAAGAAGAAGAAGAGGAGGAGGAGGAGGAGGAGGAGGAGGAGGAGGAGGAGGGGGAGGAGGAGGAGGTGGAGGAGGAGGAGGAGTATTAGAGATCCCACAGGAGACATGGGTCTAGTGTAGCTACAATACTTCATTTATCTATTGTACAGTGCCAATACCTTCAATTCAAAAACAAACATAATTTAAATGAAGATAGGGCTATAAACGTGTTTGTAAACGATAATCAATTAGACCAGGAAGAAAAAATTTCTAGGAGTTATGTTGGATAGACGATTGACCTGGACTCCATAAATTGAGAAAATATGTAGTAAAATTTCATCTGGGGTATTTGTCCTGCGACAGCTCGCTAGATTGAATGACAAAAAGTTACTTTTTACAGCTTACCATGGGCTCTTACTGTCACATATTAGGTATGCTATCTTAGTATGGGGTAATTCATCAAAACAAAATCTTGATAGGGTGTTTAAGATCCAAAAGAAAGCGGTTAGGTGTATAGAAAGAGTAAATAGATTAGATTCATGTAGGCCGTTGTTCAAGAGACTTGGTCTCCTAACTGTACCCTGCTTATATGTGTATGAAGCTACTTTATATGTAAAAACGAATGATATTAACCAAAATCTTGATGTACATGATTATAATACAAGAAGCCGAGGAGATTATCACTTGGTGAGTCACAATAGTAGCTTATTCAAACAAAAACCTAGTTATATTGGTAGGAAATTCTACAACAAACTACCGCAGTTTTTGAAGAGTCTTGAAAATATAGAAATATTTAAAAAACAATTGAAGAAATATTTAGTTGATAAAGCTTTTTATAGTGTACAAGAGTTCCTTTCACATCAAAATTAAGCCTCACCTCAACTAATTGATTTCTAGTAATTATGATATCTAGTGTATAATTGTTGATCTGACTTGTCTTATACTCCTTAACTGGAGTCTCCAAGACGTAATCTACAAAAAAAAAAAAAACAGTATTTTGATATATCAAGATAATGTGGCTGATAATAATGTATCCTGTTTTGTGACTAAATGGAGATACAAAAGGGAGAAAAAGAAACTAAAAAGAGTTGGGAAAAGTGGAGAGAAGAAAGAAGTGAAGGAGGGAGTAAAAAGGGGGATTAAGAAGAGGGATGGCGAGTGGACGAGTGGTGGAAAAGTTGGAGTGGAAATTATAGCAGAAGCAAAAGAAAAAAATAGAAGAGAAAAGAGGAGGAGGAAGAGTAAGATAGATAATGACAGGAGAGAAGAAGAAAAGAACAGCGAAAGAGAAGAGAAGGAAAACGAGAAAGGAAGAAGATAAAGGAGAGACGAAAGAAGTAAAAGCGAAGGAGAAGAGTGAGAAAAGAATGAAAGGAGGAAAAGAAGAAAAATATGAAGAAAAATAAGAAGCCGCGTAATAAAAAAGGGGTGGATGAAAAGAGAGAGGAGAGATGGAAAAGAATGAGAGTAGGAAAACAGGATAGGAGGAAAGGAAAAAGGACAGAAAGAGAATGAAGAAGAGTGAATAAAAGGAGAGAAGGATAGGGAGAAGGAGAGGAGGAAAAAAATAGGAATTATAGAGAAGGGAGAGGAGGAGGGGAAAAAGGAGAGGAGGAAATGAGATAGGAGAGGAAGATAGAGAAGGAGAGTAAGAGAAAAAGGAGAGGAGGGAAGGGAGAAGGTGATGGAGAAAAAGAAGGAGCCGTATAAGAGAAAAGGAGAGGAGGAAAATGAAAAGGAGAGGAAGAAAAGAGATAGGAGAGGACGAAAAAAAGAATAGTATGGAAAAGAAGAGAAAGAATATGAAGAAGATTAAGAAAAAAAGAGATGAAAGGAAAAAAGTTGAGGAGGGAAGGAGAAAAGAAGAGGAAGAAAAAGAAGGAGAGTAGAAGAAAAAGGTGAGGAGGAAGGGGAGTGACGAAGAAAGAGAATTCTAAAAATTATTACGTGACAATTGGGGCCAGTAAATTGGAGCTGCAGGAAATGTACGGGTGAAGTGAGTGGTTTCTGGTGTGATTGTGTGAGGAGGAAAGAATGGGAAAGGGGTGATATGTGGTTGTAGTTGGAGGAGATTGATTGCGACTGGGTGAGGGGGGTGGTGGGTGGTAGAGAATATAAGGATAAGACGATAAGAGGTGAATTGAATAAACAGTCGAACGTTGTGAAATAAATAAGAAAAAACTAAGGAAACAAAGAAATGCAAACTGGAAGGCTATCTCGAAACGTTCGGCTTTTTTTAATGTTTTCAAGTGCCGGTGACCTGAACACGATGACGTGCGTGCGCGAAACCACACTCAACTCACACAAGCACAGTGCTGAAACCTTTCGATCCTGAATTCTTTGCATATCAATGCTTGGCCACATCCATGCACATTAAAACACTCGGCAAATTCAGGCACGCAATCCATTCGTCTCCACTGCCGGCTTGGTTAGGCTAGGTTAGGAAAGCCTCTTGTATTAGCCTATATAAACCTTTCTTTCTTCCTTTACTTCAGCTGTTGTCTGAGTCTTGTTGGGGTAGGTCATTGGCCTGAGTTCTCCTCCCCTCGGTTTGAGAATTACTGCCTACTATTTTACATCACTTATCAACCTTTTTGTTGGGACCCATTTCTATTGCTATTTTCAACATTTCATGCAAGTTATTCAAGCTGGTAGAGAGATTCGTTAACTTCGTTAACGATAACGCTAATGCTAACCTGAACACTCTATGCATCTGCCTGTACAGCATCTTGTATTTAGAGCAGGAAGAAATTTAGGTCAGCATTAGCGTAATATGATTTTGAAGATTCATCTTGTTTCCACTAATAATTATGTAATATGAAATTAAAAAATACTCTTAAGTGGAAATTAATTCACGTTATGACGTGACGGCCGTTTCACTCTGTTGTCTAGAGCATCGTCAGACGACCCACAGTACACTGTGGATGCTCTGATGCGTCTGACGATGCTCTAGACCAGGGGTCTCCAAACTACGGCCCGCGGGCCAAAACCGGCCCGCCAGTATGACCAATCCGGCCCGCGACAGCTCACAGGGTTTTGCAACTTAATATTATTTTCTACTAATAATTCCACCACACAATTATTACGTGATTGTACTAATTATCAATAAAATGAAGTATTGATAAGTTGTATGTTTGCTGAAGGCGCGTAGTACTTGACTTTAGAAGGTGGGTAAGTGATCGCACACTCACTTCGCTCGCCTTTAAACCAAGTTAAGTCACCAAGAACTTGAAAGCCACTGTTTTTATAACAATTTCTGTGTATATTATGATATATCACAATAATTACGGCAATAAAAGTAAATTCGTATGGCTTTTCGTGGTGGGGAGACCCTTACGGGTATTACGGCAATAACAGACTTGTAGCATGTTTTATCCAATTATTCAGTTCTTTTTACATAAATCCTATTCAATAAATTTACCTCTTATTTAAGAAGGCCCTGGAGATTAATGATTGAGTGAATTGATATTATAGCTGCTAATTTTAGTCATCTTTAATCTTGTAATCTTTGATAAAAGGAATAATTTTTCAAATTCAATACATTTATTTTCAGAAAAAGATGTACGGTACAAATTCCTCTAAAAATTACTATTCTAATAAGCAACAGGTCCGTGTTCATAGGTAGAGGAGGTTTTGGACAATGAGGAGTTAGTGGTATGGGAAAGGAAGTAGGAAGAGACGAGGAAGAGGAGAAGGGGAGGATTCCTCCTAAAACACTCTATAGATAGTAGAAAATTAAAACGGTTCTGGCCCTCGGAACGTACTGTGGTAATTATTTTGTCCCGAGGGCTGAAAAGTTTGGAGGCCCCTGCTCTAGACAACAGAGTGAAACGGCCGTCACGCCATAACGTGAGTTAATTTCCACTTGAAAGTGTTTTTTAAGTTTATATTGGCGTAATAGTTAACGTAGTTTTGTCCAAACTCTTTACTGTCATTTTGAAGTCATTTTCAACTAAAAAAAAATCATCCTCTTCACGCCTTGTAGCCTGCAACTGTGACAGAATAATATATTTTTTCTCTGAGTTTTAAAGAGGTGTACTAGAGCGGTTCTTCAACATGTACTGATCAGCGACATCCCTTTTAAGCATGAAACAAGTTGGAGCGCTTGTCTGTGATAAGATAAGTCCTCTGGCTGGCTTCGTTTCCTGCAGCCTTGGGTTCGAATCTCATTCAGCCATGGATGTTTTTCATCATTCACCCATTCACCCATTCACCTCATTACCACGCACAAGTCTCCAGAC
The DNA here is from genome assembly GCA_948455865.1 of Conomelus anceps. Classification (NCBI taxonomy): domain Eukaryota; kingdom Metazoa; phylum Arthropoda; class Insecta; order Hemiptera; family Delphacidae; genus Conomelus; species Conomelus anceps. Next base: position 103,373,647 of record OX418217.1, read on the forward strand.
TAATGTAGGACTCATCCGCAATGAAAAAAGGAAAAAATTAATATGGAATCTATATAATTATTCCTCGTCTAATACAAGAGTGTATAAATAAATAAATAAATAAATAAATAAATAAATAAATAAATAAATAAATAAATAAATAAATAAATAAATAAATAAATAAATAAATAAATAAATAAATAAATAAATAAATAAATAAATAAATAAATAAATAAATAAATAAATAAATAAATAAATAAATAAATAAATAAATAAATAAATAAATAAATAAATAAATAAATAAATAAATAAATAAATAAATAAATAAATAAATAAATAAATAGATAGATAGATAGATAGATAGATAGATAGATAGATAGATAGATAGATAGATAGATAGATAGATAGATAGATAGATAGATAGATAGATAGATAGATAGATAGATAGATAGATAGATAGATAGATAGATAGATAGATAGATAGATAGATAGATAGATAGATAGATAGATAGATAGATAGATAGATAGATAGATAGATAGATAGATAGATAGATAGATAGATAGATAGATAGATAGATAGATAGATAGATAGATAGATAGATAGATAGATAGATAGATAGATAGATAGATAGATAGATAGATAGATAGATAGATAGATAAATAAATAAATAAATAAATAAATAAACAAATAAATAAATGAATGAATAAACAAGTTAATAAATAAAATTTATTCATCGATCTTTTCAACACAAAACAAAAATTGTAATATTCGAATAAAAGAAAATACAACACACAATATTCTTACATAACCTGTTCATAGCCAATAACAAAAACAAATCAATGAATCGATACTGCTTGCTGGAAAAATAAGCAAGTGTGTATAATAAGGAAGTGCAGATTGTGAATTTGTAGATTAATTCATCAATTTTTCTCATGTGTATTCTCTTTTCTTGCATTACAACTGCTACCTAGTACTATTTTAGTATGGTACTGCTAGTATTATAATTATATTATATGGTATTATATGGTACTTATATGGTATTATATGGTACTTATATGGTACTTATATGGTACTTATATGGTACTTATATGGTACTTATATGGTATTATATGGTACTGCTATCTAGAACTACTATATTTTCCATTTCATTTATTTACACACAGTTTCCAAAATACAACTATATATGACTATGACTATGAACAGTTTAGATTTAACCTAATTTACTAAAGAAATAATGTGTAATAATGTTTGCTTATTCTGAAAAAATCACTACTGTTAACCACTTAGGCCTATACTCGTTCAAGCATTAAAAGAATTAATAAAACAACAATTGAAAGAACAAACAACGAACTATGAGTGAATATAATGATCATTCAAAAGCTATTAGTTTCCTATTAATAGTATAGTAAGAAAATGAAATAGCTACACATTGATACTCAAATCTATACAATTTGTATAAAGGGGATTTCAGCGTTATAATAAAGTAATTGTAACACTTTACTAATTTCTATACTAAACAATTATTCTCATTTTTATTATTTAATTAATTCTTTCTTGATGTATTAATCTATTGAAAATAGTTTCCTATTAATAGTATAGTAAGAAAATGAAATAGCTACACATTGATACTCAAATCTATACAAGTTGTATAAAGGGGGGTTTCAGCGTTATAATAAAGTAATTGTAACACTTTACTAATTTCTATACTAAACAATTATTCTCATTTTTATTATTTAATTAATTGTTTCTTGATGTATTAATCTATTGAAAATAGTTTCCTATCAATGGTATAGTAAGAAAATGGAATAGCTACACATTGATACTCAAATCTATACAATTTGTATAAAGGGGGTTTCAGCGTTATAATAAAGTAATTGTAACACTTTACTAATTTCTATACTAAACAATTATTCTCATTTTTATTATTTAATTAATTGTTTCTTGATGTATTAATCTATTGAAAATAGTTTCCTATCAATAGTATAGTAAGAAAATGAAATAGCTACACATTGATACTCAAATCTATACAATTTGTATAAAGGGGGTTTCAGCGTTATAATAAAGTAATTGTAACACTTTACTAATTTCTATACTAAACAATTATTCTCATTTTTATTATTTAATTAATTGTTTCTTGATGTATTAATCTATTGAAAATAGTTTCCTATCAATAGTATAGTAAGAAAATGAAATAGCTACACATTGATACTCAAATCTATACAATTTGTATAAAGGGGGTTTCAGCGTTATAATAAAGTAATTGTAACACTTTACTAATTTCTATACTAAACAATTATTCTCATTTTTATTATTTAATTAATTGTTTCTTGATGTATTAATCTATTGAAAATAGTTTCCTATCAATAGTATAGTAAGAAAATGAAATAGCTACACATTGATACTCAAATCTATACAATTTGTATAAAGGGGGTTTCAGCGTTATAATAAAGTAATTGTAACACTTTACTAATTTCTATACTAAACAATTATTCTCATTTTTATTATTTAATTAATTGTTTCTTGATGTATTAATCTATTGAAAATAGTTTCCTATCAATAGTATAGTAAGAAAATGAAATAGCTACACATTGATGATCAAATCTATACAATTTGTATAAAGGGGGTTTCAGCATTATAATAAAGTAATTGTAACACTTTACTAATTTCTATACTAAACAATTATTCTCATTTTTATTATTTAATTAATTCTTTCTTGATGTATTAATCTATTGAAAATAGTTTCCTATTAATAGTATAGTAAGAAAATGAAACAGCTACACATTGATACTCAAATCTATACAAGTTGTATAAAGGGGGGTTTCAGCAAAGTTATAATAAAGTAATTGTAACACTTCACTAATTCCTATACTAAACAATTATTCTCATTTTTATTATTTAATTAATTGTTTCTTGATGAATTAATCTATTGAAAATAGTTTCCTATCAATAGTATAGTAAGAAAATGAAATAGCTACACATTGATACTCAAATCTATACAATTTGTATAAAGGGGGTTTCAGCGTTATAATAAAGTAATTGTAACACTTTACTAATTTCTATACTAAACAATTATTCTCATTTTTATTATTTAATTAATTCTTTCTTGATGTATTAATCTATTGAAAATAGTTTCCTATTAATAGTATAGTAAGAAAATGAAATAGCTACACATTGATACTCAAATCTATACAAGTTGTATAAAGGGGGGTTTCAGCGTTATAATAAAGTAATTGTAACACTTTACTAATTTCTATACTAAACAATTATTCTCATTTTTATTATTTAATTAATTGTTTCTTGATGTATTAATCTATTGAAAATAGTTTCCTATCAATAGTATAGTAAGAAAATGAAATAGCTACACATTGATACTCAAATCTATACAATTTGTATAAAGGGGGTTTCAGCGTAATAATAAAGTAATTGTAACACTTTACTAATTTCTATACTAAACAATTATTCTCATTTTTATTATTTAATTAATTGTTACTTGATGTATTAATCTATTGAAAATAGTTTCCTATCAATAGTATAGTAAGAAAATGAAATAGCTACACATTGATACTCAAATCTATACAATTTGTATAAAGGGGGTTTCAGCGTTATAATAAAGTAATTGTAACACTTTACTAATTTCTATACTAAACAATTATTCTCATTTTTATTATTTAATTAATTGTTTCTTGATGTATTAATCTATTGAAAATAGTTTCCTATCAATAGTATAGTAAGAAAATGAAATAGCTACACATTGATACTCAAATCTATACAATTTGTATAAAGGGGGTTTCAGCGTTATAATAAAGTAATTGTAACACTTTACTAATTTCTATACTAAACAATTATTCTCATTTTTATTGTTTAATTAATTGTTTCTTGATGTATTAATCTATTGAAAATAGTTTCCTATCAATAGTATAGTAAGAAAATGAAATAGCTACACATTGATACTCAAATCTATACAATTTGTATAAAGGGGGTTTCAGCGTTATAATAAAGTAATTGTAACACTTCACTAATTTCTATACTAAACAATTATTCTCATTTTTATTATTTAATTAATTGTTTCTTGATGTATTAATCTATTGAAAATAGTTTCCTATCAATAGTATAGTAAGAAAATGAAATAGCTACACATTGATACTCAAATCTATACAATTTGTATAAAGGGGGTTTCAGCGTTATAATAAAGTAATTGTAACACTTTACTAATTTCTATACTGAACAATTATTCTCATTTTTATTATTTAATTAATTGTTTCTTGATGTATTAATCTATTGAAAATAGTTTCCTATCAATAGTATAGTAAGAAAATGAAATAGCTACACATTGATACTCAAATCTATACAATTTGTATAAAGGGGGTTTCAGCGTTATAATAAAGTAATTGTAACACTTTACTAATTTCTATACTAAACAATTATTCTCATTTTTATTGTTTAATTAATTGTTTCTTGATGTATTAATCTATTGAAAATAGTTTCCTATCAATAGTATAGTAAGAAAATGAAATAGCTACACATTGATACTCAAATCTATACAATTTGTATAAAGGGGGTTTCAGCGTTATAATAAAGTAATTGTAACACTTCACTAATTTCTATACTAAACAATTATTCTCATTTTTATTATTTAATTAATTGTTTCTTGATGTATTAATCTATTGAAAATAGTTTCCTATCAATAGTATAGTAAGAAAATGAAATAGCTACACATTGATACTCAAATCTATACAATTTGTATAAAGGGGGTTTCAGCGTTATAATAAAGTAATTGTAACACTTTACTAATTTCTATACTGAACAATTATTCTCATTTTTATTATTTAATTAATTCTTTCTTGATGTATTAATCTATTGAAAATAGTTTCCTATTAATAGTATAGTAAGAAAATGAAATAGCTACACATTGATACTCAAATCTATACAAGTTGTATAAAGGGGGGTTTCAGCGTTATAATAAAGTAATTGTAACACTTTACTAATTTCTATACTAAACAATTATTCTCATTTTTATTATTTAAATTATTGTTTCTTGATGTATTAATCTATTGAAAATAGTTTCCTATCAATAGTATAGTAAGAAAATGAAATAGCTACACATTGATACTCAAATCTATACAATTTGTATAAAGGGGGTTTGAGCGTTATAATAAAGTAATTGTAACACTTTACTAATTTCTATACTAAACAATTATTCCCATTTTTATTATTTAATTAATTCTTTCTTGATGTATTAATCTATTGAAAATAGTTTCCTATTAATAGTATAGTAAGAAAATGAAATAGCTACACATTGATACTCAAATCTATACAAGTTGTATAAAGGGGGTTCCAGCGTTATAATAAAGTAATTGTAACACTTTACTAATTTCTATACTAAACAATTATTCTCATTTTTATTATTTAATTAATTGTTTCTTGATGTATTAATCTATTGAAAATAGTTTCCTATCAATAGTATAGTAAGAAAATGAAATAGCTACACATTGATACTCAAATCTATACAATTTGTATAAAGGGGGTTTCAGCGTTATAATAAAGTAATTGTAACACTTTACTAATTTCTATACTAAACAATTATTCTCATTTTTATTATTTAATTAATTGTTTCTTGATGTATTAATCTATTGAAAATAGTTTCCTATCAATAGTATAGTAAGAAAATGAAATAGCTACACATTGATACTCAAATCTATACAATTTGTATAAAGGGGGTTTCAGCGTTATAATAAAGTAATTGTAACACTTTACTAATTTCTATACTAAACAATTATTCTCATTTTTATTATTTAATTAATTGTTTCTTGATGTATTAATCTATTGAAAATAGTTTCCTATCAATAGTATAGTAAGAAAATGAAATAGCTACACATTGATACTCAAATCTATACAATTTGTATAAAGGGGGTTTCAGCGTTATAATAAAGTAATTGTAACACTTTACTAATTTCTATACTAAACAATTATTCTCATTTTTATTATTTAATTAATTGTTTCTTGATGTATTAATCTATTGAAAATAGTTTCCTATCAATAGTATAGTAAGAAAATGGAATAGCTACACATTGATACTCAAATCTATACAATTTGTATAAAGGGGGTTTGAGCATTATAATAAAGTAATTGTAACACTTTACTAATTTCTATACTAAACAATTATTCTCATATTTATTATTTAATTAATTCTTTCTTGATGTATTAATCTATTGAAAATAGTTTCCTATTAATAGTATAGTAAGAAAATGATATAGCTACACATTGATACTCAAATCTATACAAGTTGTATAAAGGGGGTTTCAGCGTTATAATAAAGTAATTGTAACACTTTACTAATTTCTATACTAAACAATTATTCTCATTTTTATTATTTAATTAATTGTTTCTTGATGTATTAATCTATTGAAAATAGTTTCCTATCAATAGTATAGTAAGAAAATGAAATAGCTACACATTGATACTCAAATCTATACAATTTGTATAAAGGGGGTTTCAGCGTTATAATAAAGTAATTGTAACACTTTACTAATTTCTATACTAAACAATTATTCTCATTTTTATTATTTAAATTATTGTTTCTTGATGTATTAATCTATTGAAAATAGTTTCCTATCAATAGTATAGTAAGAAAATGAAATAGCTACACATTGATACTCAAATCTATACAATTTGTATAAAGGGGGTTTCAGCGTTATAATAAAGTAATTGTAACACTTTACTAATTTCTATACTAAACAATTATTCTCATTTTTATTATTTAATTAATTGTTTCTTGATGTATTAATCTATTGAAAATAGTTTCCTATCAATAGTATAGTAAGAAAATGAAATAGCTACACATTGATACTCAAATCTATACAATTTGTATAAAGGGGGTTTCAGCGTTATAATAAAGTAATTGTAACACTTCACTAATTTCTATACTAAACAATTATTCTCATTTTTATTATTTAATTAATTGTTTCTTGATGTATTAATCTATTGAAAATAGTTTCCTATCAATAGTATAGTAAGAAATGAAATAGCTACACATTGATACTCAAATCTATACAATTTGTATAAAGGGGGTTTCAGCGTTATAATAAAGTAATTGTAACACTTTACTAATTTCTATACTAAACAATTATTCTCATTTTTATTATTTAATTAATTGTTTCTTGATGTATTAATCTATTGAAAATAGTTTCCTATCAATAGTATAGTAAGAAAATGAAATAGCTACACATTGATACTCAAATCTATACAATTTGTATAAAGGGGGTTTCAGCGTTATAATAAAGTAATTGTAACACTTTACTAATTTCTATACTAAACAATTATTCTCTTTTTTATTATTTAATTAATTGTTTCTTGATATATTAATCTATTGAAAATAGTTTCCTATCAATAGTATAGTAAGAAAATGAAATAGCTACACATTGATGATCAAATCTATACAATTTGTATAAAGGGGGTTTCAGCATTATAATAAAGTAATTGTAACACTTTACTAATTTCTATACTAAACAATTATTCTCATTTTTATTATTTAATTAATTCTTTCTTGATGTATTAATCTATTGAAAATAGTTTCCTATTAATAGTATAGTAAGAAAATGAAACAGCTACACATTGATACTCAAATCTATACAAGTTGTATAAAGGGGGGTTTCAGCAAAGTTATAATAAAGTAATTGTAACACTTTACTAATTCCTATACTAAACAATTATTCTCATTTTTATTATTTAATTAATTGTTTCTTGATGAATTAATCTATTGAAAATAGTTTCCTATCAACAGTATAGTAAGAAAATGAAATAGCTACACATTGATACTCAAATCTATACAATTTGTATAAAGGGGGTTTCAGCGTTATAATAAAGTAATTGTAACACTTTACTAATTTCTATACTAAACAATTATTCTCATTTTTATTATTTAATTAATTCTTTCTTGATGTATTAATCTATTGAAAATAGTTTCCTATTAATAGTATAGTAAGAAAATGAAATAGCTACACATTGATACTCAAATCTATACAAGTTGTATAAAGGGGGGTTTCAGCGTTATAATAAAGTAATTGTAACACTTTACTAATTTCTATACTAAACAATTATTCTCATTTTTATTATTTAATTAATTGTTTCTTGATGTATTAATCTATTGAAAATAGTTTCCTATCAATAGTATAGTAAGAAAATGAAATAGCTACACATTGATACTCAAATCTATACAATTTGTATAAAGGGGGTTTCAGCGTAATAATAAAGTAATTGTAACACTTTACTAATTTCTATACTAAACAATTATTCTCATTTTTATTATTTAATTAATTGTTACTTGATGTATTAATCTATTGAAAATAGTTTCCTATCAATAGTATAGTAAGAAAATGAAATAGCTACACATTGATACTCAAATCTATACAATTTGTATAAAGGGGGTTTCAGCGTTATAATAAAGTAATTGTAACACTTTACTAATTTCTATACTAAACAATTATTCTCATTTTTATTATTTAATTAATTGTTTCTTGATGTATTAATCTATTGAAAATAGTTTCCTATCAATAGTATAGTAAGAAAATGAAATAGCTACACATTGATACTCAAATCTATACAATTTGTATAAAGGGGGTTTCAGCGTTATAATAAAGTAATTGTAACACTTTACTAATTTCTATACTAAACAATTATTCTCATTTTTATTGTTTAATTAATTGTTTCTTGATGTATTAATCTATTGAAAATAGTTTCCTATCAATAGTATAGTAAGAAAATGAAATAGCTACACATTGATACTCAAATCTATACAATTTGTATAAAGGGGGTTTCAGCATTATAATAAAGTAATTGTAACACTTCACTAATTTCTATACTAAACAATTATTCTCATTTTTATTATTTAATTAATTGTTTCTTGATGTATTAATCTATTGAAAATAGTTTCCTATCAATAGTATAGTAAGAAAATGAAATAGCTACACATTGATACTCAAATCTATACAATTTGTATAAAGAGGGTTTCAGCGTTATAATAAAGTAATTGTAACACTTTACTAATTTCTATACTGAACAATTATTCTCATTTTTATTATTTAATTAATTCTTTCTTGATGTATTAATCTATTGAAAATAGTTTCCTATTAATAGTATAGTAAGAAAATGAAATAGCTACACATTGATACTCAAATCTATACAAGTTGTATAAAGGGGGGTTTCAGCGTTATAATAAAGTAATTGTAACACTTTACTAATTTCTATACTAAACAATTATTCTCATTTTTATTATTTAAATTATTGTTTCTTGATGTATTAATCTATTGAAAATAGTTTCCTATCAATAGTATAGTAAGAAAATGAAATAGCTACACATTGATACTCAAATCTATACAATTTGTATAAAGGGGGTTTGAGCGTTATAATAAAGTAATTGTAACACTTTACTAATTTCTATACTAAACAATTATTCCCATTTTTATTATTTAATTAATTCTTTCTTGATGTATTAATCTATTGAAAATAGTTTCCTATTAATAGTATAGTAAGAAAATGAAATAGCTACACATTGATACTCAAATCTATACAAGTTGTATAAAGGGGGTTCCAGCGTTATAATAAAGTAATTGTAACACTTTACTAATTTCTATACCAAACAATTATTCTCATTTTTATTATTTAATTAATTGTTTCTTGATGTATTAATCTATTGAAAATAGTTTCCTATCAATAGTATAGTAAGAAAATGAAATAGCTACACATTGATACTCAAATCTATACAATTTGTATAAAGGGGGTTTCAGCGTTATAATAAAGTAATTGTAACACTTTACTAATTTCTATACTAAACAATTATTCTCATTTTTATTATTTAATTAATTGTTTCTTGATGTATTAATCTATTGAAAATAGTTTCCTATCAATAGTATAGTAAGAAAATGAAATAGCTACACATTGATACTCAAATCTATACAATTTGTATAAAGGGGGTTTCAGCGTTATAATAAAGTAATTGTAACACTTTACTAATTTCTATACTAAACAATTATTCTCATTTTTATTATTTAATTAATTGTTTCTTGATGTATTAATCTATTGAAAATAGTTTCCTATCAATAGTATAGTAAGAAAATGAAATAGCTACACATTGATACTCAAATCTATACAATTTGTATAAAGGGGGTTTCAGCGTTATAATAAAGTAATTGTAACACTTTACTAATTTCTATACTAAACAATTATTCTCATTTTTATTATTTAATTAATTGTTTCTTGATGTATTAATCTATTGAAAATAGTTTCCTATCAATAGTATAGTAAGAAAATGAAATAGCTACACATTGATACTCAAATCTATACAATTTGTATAAAGGGGGTTTCAGCGTTATAATAAAGTAATTGTAACACTTTACTAATTTCTATACTAAACAATTATTCTCATTTTTATTATTTAATTAATTGTTTCTTGATGTATTAATCTATTGAAAATAGTTTCCTATCAATAGTATAGTAAGAAAATGGAATAGCTACACATTGATACTCAAATCTATACAATTTGTATAAAGGGGGTTTGAGCATTATAATAAAGTAATTGTAACACTTTACTAATTTCTATACTAAACAATTATTCTCATATTTATTATTTAATTAATTCTTTCTTGATGTATTAATCTATTGAAAATAGTTTCCTATCAATAGTATAGTAAGAAAATGAAATAGCTACACATTGATACTCAAATCTATACAATTTGTATAAAGGGGGTTTCAGCGTTATAATAAAGTAATTGTAACACTTTACTAATTTCTATACTAAACAATTATTCTCATTTTTATTATTTAAATTATTGTTTCTTGATGTATTAATCTATTGAAAATAGTTTCCTATCAATAGTATAGTAAGAAAATGAAATAGCTACACATTGATACTCAAATCTATACAATTTGTATAAAGGGGGTTTCAGCGTTATAATAAAGTAATTGTAACACTTTACTAATTTCTATACTAAACAATTATTCTCATTTTTATTATTTAATTAATTGTTTCTTGATGTATTAATCTATTGAAAATAGTTTCCTATCAATAGTATAGTAAGAAAATGAAATAGCTACACATTGATACTCAAATCTATACAATTTGTATAAAGGGGGTTTCAGCGTTATAATAAAGTAATTGTAACACTTCACTAATTTCTATACTAAACAATTATTCTCATTTTTATTATTTAATTAATTGTTTCTTGATGTATTAATCTATTGAAAATAGTTTCCTATCAATAGTATAGTAAGAAATGAAATAGCTACACATTGATACTCAAATCTATACAATTTGTATAAAGGGGGTTTCAGCGTTATAATAAAGTAATTGTAACACTTTACTAATTTCTATACTAAACAATTATTCTCATTTTTATTATTTAATTAATTGTTTCTTGATGTATTAATCTATTGAAAATAGTTTCCTATCAATAGTATAGTAAGAAAATGAAATAGCTACACATTGATACTCAAATCTATACAATTTGTATAAAGGGGGTTTCAGCGTTATAATAAAGTAATTGTAACACTTTACTAATTTCTATACTAAACAATTATTCTCATTTTTATTTTTTAATTAATTCTTTCTTGATGTATTAATCTATTGAAAATAGTTTCCTATTAATAGTATAGTAAGAAAATGAAATAGCTACACATTGATACTCAAATCTATACAAGTTGTATAAAGGGGGGTTTCAGCGTTATAATAAAGTAATTGTAACACTTTACTAATTTCTATACTAAACAATTATTCTCATTTTTATTATTTAATTAATTGTTTCTTGATGTATTAATCTATTGAAAATAGTTTCCTATCAATAGTATAGTAAGAAAATGAAATAGCTACACATTGATACTCAAATCTATACAATTTGTATAAAGGGGGTTTCAGCGTAATAATAGAGTAATTGTAACACTTTACTAATTTCTATACTAAACAATTATTCTCATTTTTATTATTTAATTGATTGTTACTTGATGTATTAATCTATTGAAAATAGTTTCCTATCAATAGTATAGTAAGAAAATGAAATAGCTACACATTGATACTCAAATCTATACAATTTGTATAAAGGGGTTTCAGCGTTATAATAAAGTAATTGTAACACTTTACTAATTTCTATACTAAACAATTATTCTCATTTTTATTATTAAATTAATTGTATCTTGATGTATTAATCTATTGAAAATAGTTTCCTATCAATAGTATAGTAAGAAAATGAAATAGCTACACATTGATGCTCAAATCTATACAATTTGTATAAAGGGGGTTTCAGCGTTATAATAAAGTAATTGTAACACTTTACTAATTTCTATACTAAACAATTATTCTCATTTTTATTATTTAATTAATTGTTTCTTGATGTATTAATCTATTGAAAATAGTTTCCTATCAATAGTATAGTAAGAAAATGAAATAGCTACACATTGATACCCAAATCTATACAATTTGTATAAAGGGGGTTTCAGCGTTATAATAAAGTAATTGTAACACTTTACTAATTTCTATACTAAACAATTATTCTCATTTTTATTATTTAATTAATTGTTTCTTGATGTATTAATCTATTGAAAATAGTTTCCTATCAATAGTATAGTAAGAAAATGAAATAGCTACACATTGATACTCAAATCTATACAATTTGTATAAAGGGGGTTTCAGCGTTATAATAAAGTAATTGTAACACTTTACTAATTTCTATACTAAACAATTATTCTCATTTTTATTATTTAATTAATTGTTTCTTGATGTATTAATCTATTGAAAATAGTTTCCTATCAATAGTATAGTAAGAAAATGAAATAGCTACACATTGATACTCAAATCTATACAATTTGTATAAAGGGGGTTTCAGCGTTATAATAAAGTAATTGTAACACTTTACTAATTTCTATACTAAACAATTATTCTCATTTTTATTATTTAATTAATTCTTTCTTGATGTATTAATCTATTGAAAATAGTTTCCTATTAATAGTATAGTAAGAAAATGAAATAGCTACACATTGATACTCAAATCTATACAAGTTGTATAAAGGGGGGTTTCAGCAAAGTTATAATAAAGTAATTGTAACACTTTACTAATTCCTATACTAAACAATTATTCTCATTATTTTATTTAATTAATTGTTTCTTGATGTATTAATCTATTGAAAATAGTTTCCTATCAATAGTATAGTAAAAAAATGAAATAGCTACACATTGATACTCAAATCTATACAATTTGTATAAAGGGGGTTTCAGCGTTATAATAAAGTAATTGTAACACTTTACTAATTTCTATACTAAACAATTATTCTCATTTTTATTATTTAATTAATTCTTTCTTGATGTATTAATCTATTGAAAATAGTTTCCTATTAATAGTATAGTAAGAAAATGAAATAGCTACACATTGATACTCAAATCTATACAAGTTGTATAAAGGGGGGTTTCAGCGTTATAATAAAGTAATTGTAACACTTTACTAATTTCTATACTAAACAATTATTCTCATTTTTATTATTTAATTAATTGTTTCTTGATGTATTAATCTATTGAAAATAGTTTCCTATCAATAGTATAGTAAGAAAATGAAATAGCTACACATTGATACTCAAATCTATACAATTTGTATAAAGGGGGTTTCAGCATTATAATAAAGTAATTGTAACACTTTACTAATTTCTATACTAAACAATTATTCTCATTTTTATTATTTAATTAATTGTTTCTTGATGTATTAATCTATTGAAAATAGTTTCCTATCAATAGTATAGTAAGAAAATGAAATAGCTACACATTGATACTCAAATCTATACAATTTGTATAAAGGGGGTTTCAGCGTTATAATAAAGTAATTGTAACACTTTACTAATTTCTATACTAAACAATTATTCTCATTTTTATTATTTAATTAATTGTTTCTTGATGTATTAATCTATTGAAAATAGTTTCCTATCAATAGTATAGTAAGAAAATGAAATAGCTACACATTGATACTCAAATCTATACAATTTGTATAAAGGGGGTTTCAGTGTTATAATAAAGTAATTGTAACACTTTACTAATTTCTATACTGAACAATTATTCTCATTTTTATTATTTAATTAATTCTTTCTTGATGTATTAAGCTATTGAAAATAGTTTCCTATTAATAGTATAGTAAGAAAATGAAATAGCTACACATTGATACTCAAATCTATACAAGTTGTATAAAGGGGGGTTTCAGCGTTATAATAAAGTAATTGTAACACTTTACTAATTTCTATACTTAACAATTATTCTCATTTTTATTATTTAAATTATTGTTTCTTGATGTATTAATCTATTGAAAATAGTTTCCTATCAATAGTATAGTAAGAAAATGAAATAGCTACACATTGATACTCAAATCTATACAATTTGTATAAAGGGGGTTTCAGCGTTATAATAAAGTAATTGTAACACTTTACTAATTTCTATACTAAACAATTATTCTCATTTTTATTATTTAATTAATTGTTTCTTGATGTATTAATCTATTGAAAATAGTTTCCTATCAATAGTATAGTAAGAAAATGAAATAGCTACACATTGATACTCAAATCTATACAATTTGTATAAAGGGGGTTTCAGCGTTATAATAAAGTAATTGTAACACTTTACTAATTTCTATACTTAACAATTATTCTCATTTTTATTATTTAATTGATTGTTTCTTGATGTATTAATCTATTGAAAATAGTTTCCTATCAATAGTATAGTAAGAAAATGAAATAGCTACACATTGATACTCAAATCTATACAATTTGTATAAAGGGGGTTTCAGCGTTATAATAAAGTAATTGTAACACTTTACTAATTTCTATACTAAACAATTATTCTCATTTTTATTATTTAATTAATTCTTTCTTGATGTATTAATCTATTGAAAATAGTTTCCTATTAATAGTATAGTAAGAAAATGAAATAGCTACACATTGATACTCAAATCTATACAAGTTGTATAAAGGGGGGTTTCAGCAAAGTTATAATAAAGTAATTGTAACACTTTACTAATTTCTATACTAAACAATTATTCTCATTTTTATTATTTAATTAATTGTTTCATGATGTATTAATCTATTGAAAATAGTTTCCTATCAATAGTATAGTAAGAAAATGAAATAGCTACACATTGATACTCAAATCTATACAATTTGTATAAAGGGGGTTTCAGCGTTATAATAAAGTAATTGTAACACTTTACTAATTTCTATACTAAACAATTATTCTCATTTTTATTATTTAATTAATTCTTTCTTGATGTATTAATCTATTGAAAATAGTTTCCTATTAATAGTATAGTAAGAAAATGAAATAGCTACACATTGATACTCAAATCTATACAAGTTGTATAAAGGGGGGTTTCAGCATTATAATAAAGTAATTGTAACACTTTACTAATTTCTATACTAAACAATTATTCTCATTTTCATTATTTAATTAATTGTTTCTTGATGTATTAATCTATTGAAAATAGTTTCCTATCAATAGTATAGTAAGAAAATGAAATAGCTACACATTGATACTCAAATCTATACAATTTGTATAAAGTGGGTTTCAGCGTTATAATAAAGTAATTGTAACACTTTACTAATTTCTATACTAAACAATTATTCTCATTTTTATTATTTAAATTATTGTTTCTTGATGTATTAATCTATTGAAAATAGTTTCCTATCAATAGTATAGTAAGAAAATGAAATAGCTACACATTGATACTCAAATCTATACAATTTGTATAAAGGGGGTTTCAGCGTTATAATAAAGTAATTGTAACACTTTACTAATTTCTATACTAAACAATTATTCTCATTTTTATTATTTAATTAATTGTTTCTTGATGTATTAATCTATTGAAAATAGTTTCCTATCAATAGTATAGTAAGAAAATGAAATAGCTACACATTGATACTCAAATCTATACAATTTGTATAAAGGGGGTTTCAGCGTTATAATAAAGTAATTGTAACACTTTACTAATTTCTATACTAAACAATTATTCTCATTTTTATTATTTAATTAATTGTTTCTTGATGTATTAATCTATTGAAAATATTTTCCTATCAATAAAATAGTAAGAAAATGAAATAGCTACACATTGATACTCAAATCTATACAATTTGTATAAAGGGGGTTTCAGCGTTATAATAAAGTAATTGTAACACTTTACTAATTTCTATACTAAACAATTATTCTCATTTTTATTATTTAATTAATTCTTTCTTGATGTATTAATCTATTGAAAATAGTTTCCTATTAATAGTATAGTAAGAAAATGAAATAGCTACACATTGATACTCAAATCTATACAAGTTGTATAAAGGGGGTTTTCAGCAAAGTTATAATAAAGTAATTGTAACACTTTACTAATTCCTATACTAAACAGTTATTCTCATTTTTATTATTTAATTAATTGTTTCTTGATGTATTAATCTATTGAAAATAGTTTCCTATCAATGGTATAGTAAGAAAATGAAATAGCTACACATTGATACTCAAATCTATACAATTTGTATAAAGGGGGTTTCAGCGTTATAATAAAGTAATTGTAACACTTTACTAATTTCTATACTAAACAATTATTCTCATTTTTATTATTTAATTAATTCTTTCTTGATGTATTAATCTATTGAAAATAGTTTCCTATTAATAGTATAGTAAGAAAATGAAATAGCTACACATTGATACTCAAATCTATACAAGTTGTATAAAGGGGGGTTTCAGCGTTATAATAAAGTAATTGTAACACTTTACTAATTTCTATACTAAACAATTATTCTCATTTTCATTATTTAATTAATTGTTTCTTGATGTATTAATCTATTGAAAATAGTTTCCTATCAATAGTATAGTAAGAAAATGAAATAGCTACACATTGATACTCAAATCTATACAATTTGTATAAAGTGGGTTTCAGCGTTATAATAAAGTAATTGTAACACTTTACTAATTTCTATACTAAACAATTATTCTCATTTTTATTATTCAAATTATTGTTTCTTGATGTATTAATCTATTGAAAATAGTTTCCTATCAATAGTATAGTAAGAAAATGAAATAGCTACACATTGATACTCAAATCTATACAATTTGTATAAAGGGGGTTTCAGCGTTATAATAAAGTAATTGTAACACTTTACTAATTTCTATACTAAACAATTATTCTCATTTTTATTATTTAATTAATTGTTTCTTGATGTATTAATCTATTGAAAATAGTTTCCTATCAATAGTATAGTAAGAAAATGAAATAGCTACACATTGATACTCAAATCTATACAATTTGTATAAAGGGGGTTTCAGCGTTATAATAAAGTAATTGTAACACTTTACTAATTTCTATACTAAACAATTATTCTCATTTTTATTATTTAATTAATTGTTTCTTGATGTATTAATCTATTGAAAATAGTTTCCTATCAATAGTATAGTAAGAAAATGAATTAGCTACACATTGATACTCAAATCCATACAATTTGTATAAAGGGGGTTTCAGCGTTATAATAAAGTAATTGTAACACTTTACTAATTTCTATACTAAACAATTATTCTCATTTTTATTATTTAATTAATTCTTTCTTGATGTATTAATCTATTGAAAATAGTTTCCTATTAATAGTATAGTAAGAAAATGAAATAGCTACACATTGATACTCAAATCTATACAAGTTGTATAAAGGGGGGTTTCAGCAAAGTTATATTAAAGTAATTGTAACACTTTACTAATTTCTATACTGAACAATTATTCTCATTTTTATTATTTAATTAATTGTTTCTTGATGTATTAATCTATTGAAAATAGTTTCCTATCAATAGTATAGTAAGAAAATGAAATAGCTACACATTGATACTCAAATCTATACAATTTGTATAAAGGGGGTTTCTGCGTTATAATAAAGTAATTGTAACACTTTACTAATTTCTATACTAAACAATTATTCTCATTTTTATTATTTAATTAATTCTTTCTTGATGTGTTAATCTATTGAAAATAGTTTCCTATTAATAGTATAGTAAGAAAATGAAATAGCTACACATTGATACTCAAATCTATACAAGTTGTATAAAGGGGGGTTTCAGCGTTATAATAAAGTAATTGTAACACTTTACTAATTTCTATACTAAACAATTATTCTCATTTTTATTATTTAAATTATTGTTTCTTGATGTATTAATCTATTGAAAATAGTTTCCTATCAATAGTATAGTAAGAAAATGAAATAGCTACACATTGATACTCAAATCTATACAATTTGTATAAAGGGGGTTTCAGCGTTATAATAAAGTAATTGTAACACTTTACTAATTCCTATACTAAACAATTATTCTCATTTTTATTATTTAATTAATTGTTTCTTGATGTATTAATCTATTGAAAATAGTTTCCTATCAATAGTATAGTAAGAAAATGAAATAGCTACACATTGATACTCAAATCTATACAATTTGTATAAAGGGGGTTTCAGCGTTATAATAAAGTAATTGTAACACTTTACTAATTTCTATACTAAACAATTATTCTCATTTTTATTATTTAATTAATTGTTTCTTGATGTATTAATCTATTGAAAATAGTTTCCTATCAATAGTATAGTAAGAAAATGAAATAGCTACACATTGATACTCAAATCTATACAATTTGTATAAAGGGGGTTTCAGCGTTATAATAAAGTAATTGTAACACTTTACTAATTTCTATACTAAACAATTATTCTCATTTTTATTATTTAATTAATTCTCTCTTGATGTATTAATCTATTGAAAATAGTTTCCTATTAATAGTATAGTAAGAAAATGAAATAGCTACACATTGATACTCAAATCTATACAAGTTGAATAAAGGGGGGTTTCAGCAAAGTTATAATAAAGTAATTGTAACACTTTACTAATTTCTATACTAAACAATTATTCTCATTTTTATTATTTAATTAATTGTTTCTTGATGTATTAATCTATTGAAAATAGTTTCCTATCAATAGTATAGTAAGAAAATGAAATAGCTACACATTGATACTCAAATCTATACAATTTGTATAAAGGGGGTTTCAGCGTTATAATAAAGTAATTGTAACACTTTACTAATTTCTATACTAAACAATTATTCTCATTTTTATTATTTAATTAATTCTTTCTTGATGTATTAATCTATTGAAAATAGTTTCCTATTAATAGTATAGTAAGAAAATGAAATAGCTACACATTGATACTCAAATCTATACAAGTTGTATAAAGGGGGGTTTCAGCGTTATAATAAAGTAATTGTAACACTTTACTAATTTCTATACTAAACAATTATTCTCATTTTCATTATTTAATTAATTGTTTCTTGATGTATTAATCTATTGAAAATAGTTTCCTATCAATAGTATAGTAAGAAAATGAAATAGCTACACATTGATACTCAAATCTATACAATTTGTATAAAGTGGGTTTCAGCGTTATAATAAAGTAATTGTAACACTTTACTAATTTCTATACTAAACAATTATTCTCATTTTTATTATTTAAATTATTGTTTCTTGATGTATTAATCTATTGAAAATAGTTTCCTATCAATAGTATAGTAAGAAAATGAAATAGCTACACATTGATACTCAAATCTATACAATTTGTATAAAGGGGGTTTCAGCGTTATAATAAAGTAATTGTAACACTTTACTAATTTCTATACTAAACAATTATTCTCATTTTTATTATTTAATTAATTGTTTCTTGATGTATTAATCTATTGAAAATAGTTTCCTATCAATAGTATAGTAAGAAAATGAAATAGCTACACATTGATACTCAAATCTATACAATTTGTATAAAGGGGGTTTCAGCGTTATAATAAAGTAATTGTAACACTTTACTAATTTCTATACTAAACAATTATTCTCATTTTTATTATTTAATTAATTGTTTCTTGATGTATTAATCTATTGAAAATAGTTTCCTATCAATAGTATAGTAAGAAAATGAAATAGCTACACATTGATACTCAAATCTATACAATTTGTATAAAGGGGGTTTCAGCGTTATAATAAAGTAATTGTAACACTTTACTAATTTCTATACTAAACAATTATTCTCATTTTTATTATTTAATTAATTCTTTCTTGATGTATTAATCTATTGAAAATAGTTTCCTATTAATAGTATAGTAAGAAAATGAAATAGCTACACATTGATACTCAAATCTATACAAGTTGTATAAAGGGGGGTTTCAGCAAAGTTATAATAAAGTGAATGTAACACTTTACTAATTCCTATACTAAACAGTTATTCTTATTTTTATTATTTAATTAATTGTTTCTTGATGTATTAATCTATTGAAAATAGTTTCCTATCAATGGTATAGTAAGAAAATGAAATAGCTACACATTGATACTCAAATCTATACAATTTGTATAAAGGGGGTTTCAGCGTTATAATAAAGTAATTGTAACACTTTACTAATTTCTATACTAAACAATTATTCTCATTTTTATTATTTAATTAATTCTTTCTTGATGTATTAATCTATTGAAAATAGTTTCCTATTAATAGTATAGTAAGAAAATGAAATAGCTACACATTGATACTCAAATCTATACAAGTTGTATAAAGGGGGGTTTCAGCGTTATAATAAAGTAATTGTAACACTTTACTAATTTCTATACTAAACAATTATTCTCATTTTTATTATTTAATTAATTGTTTCTTGATGTATTAATCTATTGAAAATAGTCTCCTATCAATAGTATAGTAAGAAAATGAAATAGCTACACATTGATACTCAAATCTATACAATTTGTATGAAGGGGGTTTCAGCGTTATAATAAAGTAATTGTAACACTTTACTAATTTCTATACTAAACAATTATTCTCATTTTTATTATTTAATTAATTGTTTCTTGATGTATTAATCTATTGAAAATAGTTTCCTATCAATAGTATAGTAAGAAAATGAAATAGCTACACATTGATACTCAAATCTATACAATTTGTATAAAGGGGGTTTCAGCGTTATAATAAAGTAATTGTAACACTTTACTAATTTCTATACTAAACAATTATTCTCATTTTTATTATTTAATTAATTGTTTCTTGATGTATTAATCTATTGAAAATAGTTTCCTATCAATAGTATAGTAAGAAAATGAAATAGCTACACATTGATACTCAAATCTATACAATTTGTATAAAGGGGGTTTCAGCGTTATAATAAAGTAATTGTAACACTTTACTAATTTCTATACTAAACAATTATTCTCATTTTTATCATTTAATTAATTGTTTCTTGATGTATTAATCTATTGAAAATAGTTTCCTATCAATAGTATAGTAAGAAAATGAAATAGCTACACATTGATACTCAAATCTATACAATTTGTATAAAGGGGGTTTCAGCATTATAATAAAGTAATTGTAACACTTTACTAATTTCTATACTAAACAATTATTCTCATTTTTATTATTTAATTAATTCTTTCTTGATGTATTAATCTATTGAAAATAGTTTCCTATTAATAGTATAGTAAGAAAATGAAATAGCTACACATTGATACTCAAATCTATACAAGTTGTATAAAGGGGGGTTTCAGCAAAGTTATAATAAAGTAATTGTAACACTTTACTAATTTCTATACTAAACAATTATTCTCATTTTTATTATTTAATTAATTGTTTCTTGATGTATTAATCTATTGAAAATAGTTTCCTATCAATAGTATAGTAAGAAAATGAAATAGCTACACATTGATACTCAAATCTATACAATTTGTATAAAGGGGGTTTCAGCGTTATAATAAAGTAATTGTAACACTTTACTAATTTCTATACTAAACAATTATTCTCATTTTTATTATTTAATTAATTCTTTCTTGATGTATTAATCTATTGAAAATAGTTTCCTATTAATAGTATAGTAAGAAAATGAAATAGCTACACATTGATACTCAAATCTATACAAGTTGTATAAAGGGGGGTTTCAGCAAAGTTATAATAAAGTAATTGTAACACTTTACTAATTCCTATACTAAACAGTTATTCTCATTTTTATTATTTAATTAATTGTTTCTTGATGTATTAATCTATTGAAAATAGTTTCCTATCAATGGTATAGTAAGAAAATGAAATAGCTACACATTGATACTCAAATCTATACAATTTGTATAAAGGGGGTTTCAGCGTTATAATAAAGTAATTGTTACACTTTACTAATTTCTATACTAAACAATTATTCCCATTTTTATTATTTAATTAATTCTTTCTTGATGTATTAATCTATTGAAAATAGTTTCCTATTAATAGTATAGTAAGAAAATGAAATAGCTACACATTGATACTCAAATCTATACAAGTTGTATAAAGGGGGGTTTCAGCGTTATAATAAAGTAATTGTAACACTTTACTAATTTCTATACTAAACAATTATTCTCATTTTTATTATTTAATTAATTGTTTCTTGATGTATTAATCTATTGAAAATAGTCTCCTATCAATAGTATAGTAAGAAAATGAAATAGCTACACATTGATACTCAAATCTATACAATTTGTATAAAGGGGGTTTCAGCGTTATAATAAAGTAATTGTAACACTTTACTAATTTCTATACTAAACAATTATTCTCATTTTTATTATTTAATTAATTGTTTCTTGATGTATTAATCTATTGAAAATAGTTTCCTATCAATAGTATAGTAAGAAGAAGAAATAGCTACACATTGATACTCAAATCTATACAATTTGTATAAAGGGGGTTTCAGCGTTATAATAAAGTAATTGTAACACTTTACTAATTTCTATACTAAACAATTATTCTCATTTTTATTATTTAATTAATTGTTTCTTGATGTATTAATCTATTGAAAATAGTTTCCTATCAATAGTATAGTAAGAAAATGAAATAGCTACACATTGATACTCAAATCTATACAATTTGTATAAAGGGGGTTTCAGCGTTATAATAAAGTAATTGTAACACTTTACTAATTTCTATACTAAACAATTATTCTCATTTTTATTATTTAATTAATTGTTTCTTGATGTATTAATCTATTGAAAATAGTTACCTATCAATAGTATAGTAAGAAAATGAAATAGCTACACATTGATACTCAAATCTATACAATTTGTATAAAGGGGGTTTCAGCGTTATAATAAAGTAATTGTAACACTTTACTAATTTCTATACTAAACAATTATTCTCATTTTTATTATTTAATTAATTGTTTCTTGATGTATTAATCTATTGAAAATAGTTTCCTATCAATAGTATAGTAAGAAAATGAAATAGCTACACATTGATACTCAAATCTATACAATTTGTATAAAGGGGGTTTCAGCGTTATAATAAAGTAATTGTAACACTTTACTAATTTCTATACTAAACAATTATTCTCATTTTTATTATTTAATTAATTGTTTCTTGATTTATTAATCTATTGAAAATAGTTTCCTATCAATAGTATAGTAAGAAAATGAAATAGCTACACATTGATACTCAAATCTATACAATTTGTATAAAGGGGGTTTCAGCGTTATAATAAAGTAATTGTAACACTTTACTAATTTCTATACTAAACAATTATTCTCATTTTTATTATTTAATTAATTCTTTCTTGATGTATTAATCTATTGAAAATAGTTTCCTATTAATAGTATAGTAAGAAAATGAAATAGCTACACATTGATACTCAAATCTATACAAGTTGTATAAAGGGGGGTTTCAGCAAAGTTATAATAAAGTAATTGTAACACTTTACTAATTTCTATACTAAACAATTATTCTCATTTTTATTATTTAATTAATTGTTTCTTGATGTATTAATCTATTGAAAATAGTTTCCTATCAATAGTATAGTAAGAAAATGAAATAGCTACACATTGATACTCAAATCTATACAATTTGTATAAAGGGGGTTTCAGCGTTATAATAAAGTAATTGTAACACTTTACTAATTTCTATACTAAACAATTATTCTTATTTTTATTATTTAATTTATTCTTTCTTGATGTATTAATCTATTGAAAATAGTTTCCTATTAATAGTATAGTAAGAAAATGAAATAGCTACACATTGATACTCAAATCTATACAAGTTGTATAAAGGGGGGTTTCAGCGTTATAATAAAGTAATTGTAACACTTTACTAATTTCTATACTAAACAATTATTCTCATTTTTATTATTTAAATTATTGTTCCTTGATGTATTAATCTATTGAAAATAGTTTCCTATCAATAGTATAGTAAGAAAATGAAATAGCTACACATTGATACTCAAATCTATACAATTTGTATAAAGGGGGTTTCAGCGTTATAATAAAGTAATTGTAACACTTTACTAATTTCTATACTAAACAATTATTCTCATTTTTATTATTTAATTAATTGTTTCTTGATGTATTAATCTATTGAAAATAGTTTCCTATCAATAGTATAGTAAGAAAATGAAATAGCTACACATTGATACTCAAATCTATACAATTTGTATAAAGGGGGTTTCAGCATTATAATAAAGTAATTGTAACACTTTACTAATTTCTATACTAAACAATTATTCTCATTTTTATTATTTAATTAATTGTTTCTTGATGTATTAATCTATTGAAAATAGTTTCCTATCAATAGTATAGTAAGAAAATGAAATAGCTACACATTGATACTCAAATCTATACAATTTGTATAAAGGGGGTTTCAGCGTTATAATAAAGTAATTGTAACACTTTACTAATTTCTATACTAAACAATTATTCTCATTTTTATTATTTAATTAATTGTTTCTTGATGTATTAATCTATTGAAAATAGTTTCCTATCAATAGTATAGTAAGAAAATGAAATAGCTACACATTGATACTCAAATCTATACAATTTGTATGAAGGGGGTTTCAGCGTTATAATAAAGTAATTGTAACACTTTACTAATTTCTATACTAAACAATTATTCTCATTTTTATTATTTAATTAATTCTTTCTTGATGTATTAATCTATTGAAAATAGTTTCCTATTAATAGTATAGTAAGAAAATGAAATAGCTACACATTGATACTCAAATCTATACAAGTTGTATAAAGGGGGGTTTCAGCATAGTTATAATAAAGTAATTGTAACACTTTACTAATTTCTATACTAAACAATTATTCTCATTTTTATTATTTAATTAATTGTTTCTTGATGTATTAATCTATTGAAAATAGTTTCCTATCAATAGTATAGTAAGAAAATGAAATAGCTACACATTGATACTCAAATCTATACAATTTGTATAAAGGGGGTTTCAGCGTTATAATAAAGTAATTGTAACACTTTACTAATTTCTATACTAAACAATTATTCTCATTTTTATTATTTAATTAATTGTTTCTTGATGTATTAATCTATTGAAAATAGTTTCCTATTAATAGTATAGTAAGAAAATGAAATAGCTACACATTGATACTCAAATCTATACAAGTTGTATAAAGGGGGGTTTCAGCGTTATAATAAAGTAATTGTAACACTTTACTAATTTCTATACTAAACAATTATTCTCATTTTCATTATTTAATTAATTGTTTCTTGATGTATTAATCTATTGAAAATAGTTTCCTATCAATAGTATAGTAAGAAAATGAAATAGCTACACATTGATACTCAAATCTATACAATTTGTATAAAGTGGGTTTCAGCGTTATAATAAAGTAATTGTAACACTTTACTAATTTCTATACTAAACAATTATTCTCATTTTTATTATTTAAATTATTGTTTCTTGATGTATTAATCTATTGAAAATAGTTTCCTATCAATAGTATAGTAAGAAAATGAAATAGCTACACATTGATACTCAAATCTATACAATTTGTATAAAGGGGGTTTCAGCGTTATAATAAAGTAATTGTAACACTTTACTAATTTCTATACTAAACAATTATTCTCATTTTTATTATTTAATTAATTGTTTCTTGATGTATTAATCTATTGAAAATAGTTTCCTATCAATAGTATAGTAAGAAAATGAAATAGCTACACATTGATACTCAAATCTATACAATTTGTATAAAGGGGGTTTCAGCGTTATAATAAAGTAATTGTAACACTTTACTAATTTCTATACTAAACAATTATTCTCATTTTTATTATTTAATTAATTGTTTCTTGATGTATTAATCTATTGAAAATAGTTTCCTATCAATAGTATAGTAAGAAAATGAAATAGCTACACATTGATACTCAAATCTATACAAGTTGTATAAAGGGGGGTTTCAGCAAAGTTATAATAAAGTAATTGTAACACTTTACTAATTCCTATACTAAACAGTTATTCTCATTTTTATTATTTAATTAATTGTTTCTTGATGTATTAATCTATTGAAAATAGTTTCCTATCAATGGTATAGTAAGAAAATGAAATAGCTACACATTGATACTCAAATCTATACAATTTGTATAAAGGGGGTTTCAGCGTTATAATAAAGTAATTGTTACACTTTACTAATTTCTATACTAAACAATTATTCCCATTTTTATTATTTAATTAATTCTTTCTTGATGTATTAATCTATTGAAAATAGTTTCCTATTAATAGTATAGTAAGAAAATGAAATAGCTACACATTGATACTCAAATCTATACAAGTTGTATAAAGGGGGGTTTCAGCGTTATAATAAAGTAATTGTAACACTTTACTAATTTCTATACTAAACAATTATTCTCATTTTTATTATTTAATTAATTGTTTCTTGATGTATTAATCTATTGAAAATAGTCTCCTATCAATAGTATAGTAAGAAAATGAAATAGCTACACATTGATACTCAAATCTATACAATTTGTATAAAGGGGGTTTCAGCGTTATAATAAAGTAATTGTAACACTTTACTAATTTCTATACTAAACAATTATTCTCATTTTTATTATTTAATTAATTGTTTCTTGATGTATTAATCTATTGAAAATAGTTTCCTATCAATAGTATAGTAAGAAGAAGAAATAGCTACACATTGATACTCAAATCTATACAATTTGTATAAAGGGGGTTTCAGCGTTATAATAAAGTAATTGTAACACTTTACTAATTTCTATACTAAACAATTATTCTCATTTTTATTATTTAATTAATTGTTTCTTGATGTATTAATCTATTGAAAATAGTTTCCTATCAATAGTATAGTAAGAAAATGAAATAGCTACACATTGATACTCAAATCTATACAATTTGTATAAAGGGGGTTTCAGCGTTATAATAAAGTAATTGTAACACTTTACTAATTTCTATACTAAACAATTATTCTCATTTTTATTATTTAATTAATTGTTTCTTGATGTATTAATCTATTGAAAATAGTTACCTATCAATAGTATAGTAAGAAAATGAAATAGCTACACATTGATACTCAAATCTATACAATTTGTATAAAGGGGGTTTCAGCGTTATAATAAAGTAATTGTAACACTTTACTAATTTCTATACTAAACAATTATTCTCATTTTTATTATTTAATTAATTGTTTCTTGATGTATTAATCTATTGAAAATAGTTTCCTATCAATAGTATAGTAAGAAAATGAAATAGCTACACATTGATACTCAAATCTATACAATTTGTATAAAGGGGGTTTCAGCGTTATAATAAAGTAATTGTAACACTTTACTAATTTCTATACTAAACAATTATTCTCATTTTTATTATTTAATTAATTGTTTCTTGATTTATTAATCTATTGAAAATAGTTTCCTATCAATAGTATAGTAAGAAAATGAAATAGCTACACATTGATACTCAAATCTATACAATTTGTATAAAGGGGGTTTCAGCGTTATAATAAAGTAATTGTAACACTTTACTAATTTCTATACTAAACAATTATTCTCATTTTTATTATTTAATTAATTCTTTCTTGATGTATTAATCTATTGAAAATAGTTTCCTATTAATAGTATAGTAAGAAAATGAAATAGCTACACATTGATACTCAAATCTATACAAGTTGTATAAAGGGGGGTTTCAGCAAAGTTATAATAAAGTAATTGTAACACTTTACTAATTTCTATACTAAACAATTATTCTCATTTTTATTATTTAATTAATTGTTTCTTGATGTATTAATCTATTGAAAATAGTTTCCTATCAATAGTATAGTAAGAAAATGAAATAGCTACACATTGATACTCAAATCTATACAATTTGTATAAAGGGGGTTTCAGCGTTATAATAAAGTAATTGTAACACTTTACTAATTTCTATACTAAACAATTATTCTTATTTTTATTATTTAATTTATTCTTTCTTGATGTATTAATCTATTGAAAATAGTTTCCTATTAATAGTATAGTAAGAAAATGAAATAGCTACACATTGATACTCAAATCTATACAAGTTGTATAAAGGGGGGTTTCAGCGCTATAATAAAGTAATTGTAACACTTTACTAATTTCTATACTAAACAATTATTCTCATTTTTATTATTTAAATTATTGTTCCTTGATGTATTAATCTATTGAAAATAGTTTCCTATCAATAGTATAGTAAGAAAATGAAATAGCTACACATTGATACTCAAATCTATACAATTTGTATAAAGGGGGTTTCAGCGTTATAATAAAGTAATTGTAACACTTTACTAATTTCTATACTAAACAATTATTCTCATTTTTATTATTTAATTAATTGTTTCTTGATGTATTAATCTATTGAAAATAGTTTCCTATCAATAGTATAGTAAGAAAATGAAATAGCTACACATTGATACTCAAATCTATACAATTTGTATAAAGGGGGTTTCAGCATTATAATAAAGTAATTGTAACACTTTACTAATTTCTATACTAAACAATTATTCTCATTTTTATTATTTAATTAATTGTTTCTTGATGTATTAATCTATTGAAAATAGTTTCCTATCAATAGTATAGTAAGAAAATGAAATAGCTACACATTGATACTCAAATCTATACAATTTGTATAAAGGGGGTTTCAGCGTTATAATAAAGTAATTGTAACACTTTACTAATTTCTATACTAAACAATTATTCTCATTTTTATTATTTAATTAATTGTTTCTTGATGTATTAATCTATTGAAAATAGTTTCCTATCAATAGTATAGTAAGAAAATGAAATAGCTACACATTGATACTCAAATCTATACAATTTGTATGAAGGGGGTTTCAGCGTTATAATAAAGTAATTGTAACACTTTACTAATTTCTATACTAAACAATTATTCTCATTTTTATTATTTAATTAATTCTTTCTTGATGTATTAATCTATTGAAAATAGTTTCCTATTAATAGTATAGTAAGAAAATGAAATAGCTACACATTGATACTCAAATCTATACAAGTTGTATAAAGGGGGGTTTCAGCATAGTTATAATAAAGTAATTGTAACACTTTACTAATTTCTATACTAAACAATTATTCTCTTTTTTATTATTTAATTAATTGTTTCTTGATGTATTAATCTATTGAAAATAGTTTCCTATCAATAGTATAGTAAGAAAATGAAATAGCTACACATTGATACTCAAATCTATACAATTTGTATAAAGGGGGTTTCAGCGTTATAATAAAGTAATTGTAACACTTTACTAATTTCTATACTAAACAATTATTCTCATTTTTATTATTTAATTAATTGTTTCTTGATGTATTAATCTATTGAAAATAGTTTCCTATTAATAGTATAGTAAGAAAATGAAATAGCTACACATTGATACTCAAATCTATACAAGTTGTATAAAGGGGGGTTTCAGCGTTATAATAAAGTAATTGTAACACTTTACTAATTTCTATACTAAACAATTATTCTCATTTTCATTATTTAATTAATTGTTTCTTGATGTATTAATCTATTGAAAATAGTTTCCTATCAATAGTATAGTAAGAAAATGAAATAGCTACACATTGATACTCAAATCTATACAATTTGTATAAAGTGGGTTTCAGCGTTATAATAAAGTAATTGTAACACTTTACTAATTTCTATACTAAACAATTATTCTCATTTTTATTATTTAAATTATTGTTTCTTGATGTATTAATCTATTGAAAATAGTTTCCTATCAATAGTATAGTAAGAAAATGAAATAGCTACACATTGATACTCAAATCTATACAATTTGTATAAAGGGGGTTTCAGCGTTATAATAAAGTAATTGTAACACTTTACTAATTTCTATACTAAACAATTATTCTCATTTTTATTATTTAATTAATTGTTTCTTGATGTATTAATCTATTGAAAATAGTTTCCTATCAATAGTATAGTAAGAAAATGAAATAGCTACACATTGATACTCAAATCTATACAATTTGTATAAAGGGGGTTTCAGCGTTATAATAAAGTAATTGTAACACTTTACTAATTTCTATACTAAACAATTATTCTCATTTTTATTATTTAATTAATTGTTTCTTGATGTATTAATCTATTGAAAATAGTTTCCTATCAATAGTATAGTAAGAAAATGAAATAGCTACACATTGATACTCAAATCTATACAATTTGTATAAAGGGGGTTTCAGCGTTATAATAAAGTAATTGTAACACTTTACTAATTTCTATACTAAACAATTATTCTCATTTTTATTATTTAATTAATTCTTTCTTGATGTATTAATCTATTGAAAATAGTTTCCTATTGATAGTATAGTAAGAAAATGAAATAGCTACACATTGATACTCAAATCTATACAAGTTGTATAAAGGGGGGTTTCAGCAAAGTTATAATAAAGTAATTGTAACACTTTACTAATTCCTATACTAAACAGTTATTCTCATTTTTATTATTTAATTAATTGTTTCTTGATGTATTAATCTATTGAAAATAGTTTCCTATCAATGGTATAGTAAGAAAATGAAATAGCTACACATTGATACTCAAATCTATACAATTTGTATAAAGGGGGTTTCAGCGTTATAATAAAGTAATTGTTACACTTTACTAATTTCTATACTAAACAATTATTCCCATTTTTATTATTTAATTAATTCTTTCTTGATGTATTAATCTATTGAAAATAGTTTCCTATTAATAGTATAGTAAGAAAATGAAATAGCTACACATTGATACTCAAATCTATACAAGTTGTATAAAGGGGGGTTTCAGCGTTATAATAAAGTAATTGTAACACTTTACTAATTTCTATACTAAACAATTATTCTCATTTTTATTATTTAATTAATTGTTTCTTGATGTATTAATCTATTGAAAATAGTCTCCTATCAATAGTATAGTAAGAAAATGAAATAGCTACACATTGATACTCAAATCTATACAATTTGTATAAAGGGGGTTTCAGCGTTATAATAAAGTAATTGTAACACTTTACTAATTTCTATACTAAACAATTATTCTCATTTTTATTATTTAATTAATTGTTTCTTGATGTATTAATCTATTGAAAATAGTTTCCTATCAATAGTATAGTAAGAAAATGAAATAGCTACACATTGATACTCAAATCTATACAATTTGTATAAAGGGGGTTTCAGCGTTATAATAAAGTAATTGTAACACTTTACTAATTTCTATACTAAACAATTATTCTCATTTTTATTATTTAATTAATTGTTTCTTGATGTATTAATCTATTGAAAATAGTTTCCTATCAATAGTATAGTAAGAAAATGAAATAGCTACACATTGATACTCAAATCTATACAATTTGTATAAAGGGGGTTTCAGCGTTATAATAAAGTAATTGTAACACTTTACTAATTTCTATACTAAACAATTATTCTCATTTTTATTATTTAATTAATTGTTTCTTGATGTATTAATCTATTGAAAATAGTTACCTATCAATAGTATAGTAAGAAAATGAAATAGCTACACATTGATACTCAAATCTATACAATTTGTATAAAGGGGGTTTCAGCGTTATAATAAAGTAATTGTAACACTTTACTAATTTCTATACTAAACAATTATTCTCATTTTTATTATTTAATTAATTGTTTCTTGATGTATTAATCTATTGAAAATAGTTTCCTATCAATAGTATAGTAAGAGAATGAAATAGCTACACATTGATACTCAAATCTATACAATTTGTATAAAGGGGGTTTCAGCGTTATAATAAAGTAATTGTAACACTTTACTAATTTCTATACTAAACAATTATTCTCATTTTTATTATTTAATTAATTGTTTCTTGATTTATTAATCTATTGAAAATAGTTTCCTATCAATAGTATAGTAAGAAAATGAAATAGCTACACATTGATACTCAAATCTATACAATTTGTATAAAGGGGGTTTCAGCGTTATAATAAAGTAATTGTAACACTTTACTAATTTCTATACTAAACAATTATTCTCATTTTTATTATTTAATTAATTCTTTCTTGATGTATTAATCTATTGAAAATAGTTTCCTATTAATAGTATAGTAAGAAAATGAAATAGCTACACATTGATACTCAAATCTATACAAGTTGTATAAAGGGGGGTTTCAGCAAAGTTATAATAAAGTAATTGTAACACTTTACTAATTTCTATACTAAACAATTATTCTCATTTTTATTATTTAATTAATTGTTTCTTGATGTATTAATCTATTGAAAATAGTTTCCTATCAATAGTATAGTAAGAAAATGAAATAGCTACACATTGATACTCAAATCTATACAATTTGTATAAAGGGGGTTTCAGCGTTATAATAAAGTAATTGTAACACTTTACTAATTTCTATACTAAACAATTATTCTTATTTTTATTATTTAATTTATTCTTTCTTGATGTATTAATCTATTGAAAATAGTTTCCTATTAATAGTATAGTAAGAAAATGAAATAGCTACACATTGATACTCAAATCTATACAAGTTGTATAAAGGGGGGTTTCAGCGTTATAATAAAGTAATTGTAACACTTTACTAATTTCTATACTAAACAATTATTCTCATTTTTATTATTTAAATTATTGTTTCTTGATGTATTAATCTATTGAAAATAGTTTCCTATCAATAGTATAGTAAGAAAATGAAATAGCTACACATTGATACTCAAATCTATACAATTTGTATAAAGGGGGTTTCAGCATTATAATAAAGTAATTGTAACACTTTACTAATTTCTATACTAAACAATTATTCTCATTTTTATTATTTAATTAATTGTTTCTTGATGTATTAATCTATTGAAAATAGTTTCCTATCAATAGTATAGTAAGAAAATGAAATAGCTACACATTGATACTCAAATCTATACAATTTGTATAAAGGGGGTTTCAGCGTTATAATAAAGTAATTGTAACACTTTACTAATTTCTATACTAAACAATTATTCTCATTTTTATTATTTAATTAATTGTTTCTTGATGTATTAATCTATTGAAAATAGTTTCCTATCAATAGTATAGTAAGAAAATGAAATAGCTACACATTGATACTCAAATCTATACAATTTGTATGAAGGGGGTTTCAGCGTTATAATAAAGTAATTGTAACACTTTACTAATTTCTATACTAAACAATTATTCTCATTTTTATTATTTAATTAATTCTTTCTTGATGTATTAATCTATTGAAAATAGTTTCCTATTAATAGTATAGTAAGAAAATGAAATAGCTACACATTGATACTCAAATCTATACAAGTTGTATAAAGGGGGGTTTCAGCATAGTTATAATAAAGTAATTGTAACACTTTACTAATTTCTATACTAAACAATTATTCTCATTTTTATTATTTAATTAATTGTTTCTTGATGTATTAATCTATTGAAAATAGTTTCCTATCAATAGTATAGTAAGAAAATGAAATAGCTACACATTGATACTCAAATCTATACAATTTGTATAAAGGGGGTTTCAGCGTTATAATAAAGTAATTGTAACACTTTACTAATTTCTATACTAAACAATTATTCTCATTTTTATTATTTAATTAATTGTTTCTTGATGTATTAATCTATTGAAAATAGTTTCCTATTAATAGTATAGTAAGAAAATGAAATAGCTACACATTGATACTCAAATCTATACAAGTTGTATAAAGGGGGGTTTCAGCGTTATAATAAAGTAATTGTAACACTTTACTAATTTCTATACTAAACAATTATTCTCATTTTCATTATTTAATTAATTGTTTCTTGATGTATTAATCTATTGAAAATAGTTTCCTATCAATAGTATAGTAAGAAAATGAAATAGCTACACATTGATACTCAAATCTATACAATTTGTATAAAGTGGGTTTCAGCGTTATAATAAAGTAATTGTAACACTTTACTAATTTCTATACTAAACAATTATTCTCATTTTTATTATTTAAATTATTGTTTCTTGATGTATTAATCTATTGAAAATAGTTTCCTATCAATAGTATAGTAAGAAAATGAAATAGCTACACATTGATACTCAAATCTATACAATTTGTATAAAGGGGGTTTCAGCGTTATAATAAAGTAATTGTAACACTTTACTAATTTCTATACTAAACAATTATTCTCATTTTTATTATTTAATTAATTGTTTCTTGATGTATTAATCTATTGAAAATAGTTTCCTATCAATAGTATAGTAAGAAAATGAAATAGCTACACATTGATACTCAAATCTATACAATTTGTATAAAGGGGGTTTCAGCGTTATAATAAAGTAATTGTAACACTTTACTAATTTCTATACTAAACAATTATTCTCATTTTTATTATTTAATTAATTGTTTCTTGATGTATTAATCTATTGAAAATAGTTTCCTATCAATAGTATAGTAAGAAAATGAAATAGCTACACATTGATACTCAAATCTATACAATTTGTATAAAGGGGGTTTCAGCGTTATAATAAAGTAATTGTAACACTTTACTAATTTCTATACTAAACAATTATTCTCATTTTTATTATTTAATTAATTCTTTCTTGATGTATTAATCTATTGAAAATAGTTTCCTATTAATAGTATAGTAAGAAAATGAAATAGCTACACATTGATACTCAAATCTATACAAGTTGTATAAAGGGGGGTTTCAGCAAAGTTATAATAAAGTAATTGTAACACTTTACTAATTCCTATACTAAACAGTTATTCTCATTTTTATTATTTAATTAATTGTTTCTTGATGTATTAATCTATTGAAAATAGTTTCCTATCAATGGTATAGTAAGAAAATGAAATAGCTACACATTGATACTCAAATCTATACAATTTGTATAAAGGGGGTTTCAGCGTTATAATAAAGTAATTGTAACACTTTACTAATTTCTATACTAAACAATTATTCTCATTTTTATTATTTAATTA
Organism: Conomelus anceps; assembly: GCA_948455865.1. NCBI lineage: Eukaryota > Metazoa > Arthropoda > Insecta > Hemiptera > Delphacidae > Conomelus > Conomelus anceps. Next base: position 103,408,849 of record OX418217.1, read on the forward strand.
ATTCTTTCTTGATGTATTAATCTATTGAAAATAGTTTCCTATTAATAGTATAGTAAGAAAATGAAATAGCTACACATTGATACTCAAATCTATACAAGTTGTATAAAGGGGGGTTTCAGCATTATAATAAAGTAATTGTAACACTTTACAAATTTCTATACTAAACAATTATTCTCATTTTTATTATTTAATTAATTGTTTCTTGATGTATTAATCTATTGAAAATAGTCTCCTATCAATAGTATAGTAAGAAAATGAAATAGCTACACATTGATACTCAAATCTATACAATTTGTATAAAGGGGGTCTCAGCGTTATAATAAAGTAATTGTAACACTTTACTAATTTCTATACTAAACAATTATTCTCATTTTTATTATTTAATTAATTGTTTCTTGATGTATTAATCTATTGAAAATAGTTTCCTATCAATAGTATAGTAAGAAAATGAAATAGCTACACATTGATACTCAAATCTATACAATTTGTATAAAGGGGGTTTCAGCGTTATAATAAAGTAATTGTAACACTTTACTAATTTCTATACTAAACAATTATTCTCATTTTTATTATTTAATTAATTGTTTCTCGATGTATTAATCTATTGAAAATAGTTTCCTATCAATAGTATAGTAAGAAAATGAAATAGCTACACATTGATACTCAAATCTATACAATTTGTATAAAGGGGGTTTCAGCGTTATAATAAAGTAATTGTAACACTTTACTAATTTCTATACTAAACAATTATTCTAATTTTTATTATTTAATTAATTGTTTCTTGATGTATTAATCTATTGAAAATAGTTTCCTATCAATAGTATAGTAAGAAAATGAAATAGCTACACATTGATACTCAAATGTATACAATTTGTATAAAGGGGGTTTCAGCGTTATAATAAAGTAATTGTAACACTTTACTAATTTCTATACTAAACAATTATTCTCATTTTTATTATTTAATTAATTGTTTCTTGATGTATTAATCTATTGAAAATAGTTTCCTATCAATAGTATAGTAAGAAAATGAAATAGCTACACATTGATACTCAAATCTATACAATTTGTATAAAGGGGGTTTCAGCGTTATAATAAAGTAATTGTAACACTTTACTAATTTCTATACTAAACAATTATTCTCATTTTTATTATTTAATTAATTCTTTCTTGATGTATTAATCTATTGAAAATAGTTTCCTATCAATAGTATAGTAAGAAAATGAAATAGCTACACATTGATACTCAAATCTATACAATTTGTATAAAGGGGGTTTCAGCGTTATAATAAAGTAATTGTAACACTTTACTAATTTCTATACTAAACAATTATTCTCATTTTTATTATTTAATTAATTGTTTCTTGATGTATTAATCTATTGAAAATAGTTTCCTATCAATAGTATAGTAAGAAAATGAAATAGCTACACATTGATACTCAAATCTATACAATTTGTATAAAGGGGGTTTCAGCGTTATAATAAAGTAATTGTAACACTTTACTAATTTCTATACTAAACAATTATTCTCATTTTTATTATTCAATTAATTCTTTCTTGATGTATTAATCTATTGAAAATAGTTTCCTATTAATAGTATAGTAAGAAAATGAAATAGCTACACATTGATACTCAAATCTATACAAGTTGTATAAAGGGGGGTTTCAGCAAAGTTATAATAAAGTAATTGTAACACTTTACTAATTCCTATACTAAACAATTATTCTCATTTTTATTATTTAATTAATTCTTTCTTGATGTATTATTCTATTGAAAAAAATTGTTTTTATTGTACCAATAATAATTTTGTATGGGCATCTACTAAAAAACCTGCCGGTTTAGTAGTACACCTGATGTATTTTAATAAATTTTATAAATTAAAATTGATTAATTTTTTATGAGGATGAAGCCCACATAGGTCTTAGACCTGTGCATGGGTAATGAGTTGGATGATGGTGATTGATGAATTGGACCTACAGTTTTAGGTGGGTTCCGAACCACCGGTTTTGATTGAACATTGAGCATTTTATTTTGTGTAGCAACTCATTCAATTCGATAGAACAAAATAATAAATAAAAGGCTATCATCTATTTCTATTACATACAATTTCATACATATCCAAGTATGATGTACTGTATATGTCCATTACATACATAATGAAAGGATAAGCTAATTTCAAATTCCTTTAGAAATAGGTTTGTCCTTCCGTCAAAAGATTCAAATCTACAACGCAAGTAAGAACCTGCTAAATAAATAGACCGTTAAAGATGCTGGTAGGCCTGAAATGCGGCATGAACTAAGTTTCTGGTGGTACAAAATAATGAACACCAGATGTTTTTGTCAGCCAGCTGGTCATAATATCCATTTAGACCCGCAGAATTTCAGTTTAGTCCTTTGTATCAGCTCTAATTATAAAAATTTGTTGGCAGAAGGTTGTTCAAGAATTGAAAAATTGCTATTTTCAAGTACAAGGGAAGTCAAAATCATCAAGGACTTCAACTTTGTTGAGAATTTTGTCCATGGTTAATAAGTGAAATGGTTTCTATACAGGAACTATCTTGTGTTTGACATACATTGATGTTTCGGTATAGTCTTGTAATTAAACGTAAGGATACTCCGATGGACATAACTTTCCATTTTCCACTACTTCCTGAAACTCTCCCCTGAATCATTTAGCTTGTACACCCTCAAAACATGATAAACTCTAAGTGATAACCGGGAAGTGATAGCCGAGTGTCGTAGCAGGTATCTGTTCAATCAGAGATAGGCTTCGAATCTCTTAGGCGCTCTTTGTAAGGGTGACCGATTGGATTGGCCAGCAAAAAAGACTCTGTTCTCTGCTATAAAATCACTTCCCGGTGGTTCGGAACCCACCTAAAACTGTAGGTACAACTCATCAATCACCATCATTCAATTCATTACCCACGCACAGGTCTCAGACCTATGTGGGATTCATCCTCCGACAAAAAAGTACATAACATAACAGTGGAAATAGAATACAGGAAGAGCTAGCAAATCTTAAAATCTTTTGGGTAGAGATTATTGATAAGATTAGATTTATTGCTTCCTGTATGAAAAAATGGCTAACAAAAGTGCATCTATTGCACAAAATCACATCAAATATAAAAAATATACCAATTTATTGTGAGAAAAATAAATGTGAAATAGGCCTTTTTATCGATGATTGATTTAATTTGTATGATAATTTGTATTTTATAAAGTATTTTATTCCACCCTGACACGAGAGAATTTGAAATTCCTATTAAAATACAATAGATTTCAAGATTCCCTAGTAGGATCAATATAGGGTCTTCAGGGTCAAGAGAGGCTGGAGCACGGTAATCTACCATTTACCGTGGGCTGGAGGAACGTTCATAAATACGGGCATTAGAGTTGAAACCAAATTATATTCGTTTTTCAGATTGTTATCATCCATCAATCCACTGGGAACATGGAAGATTCTATCCGCAAAATTACTGAGATCGTTTTCGTGGGTAACGAACAATTTCGAGCGAACAAACTTTGAAGTAGACATCTAAAAACGAGTGCAAACAGTGAGCGCCTCTTCAAGTCCTGGCCTAGGACAACCTGCCTGCTATTAACCCAGCTGCCTTCACCTGCATTATTCTTAGGTAGCGGCTGCACACTGTATGTGTATAAATATCCCATTCATGATGTAACAGCCAACATTGCATACATTACGGCTACGCTGTACTCACTGGTGTACTAACGCACAGGTACGCAAATGCGCTTATTGGCTGCTGATCTTCTCTTCCTGTGTTTACAGAGCTGCTGGCGAGGTGGGCTTTTGACTGAGTGACTGACTGACATGTCTATCTACCTCTCCCCCTACCCATCGCCCACCTATTTAGTTCAAGAGTACTCTATGTATCCATTTCACTGTTCAACTGCCTGCTCCCTCCCATCTCTCATCCTGCTGCAGCTTCTGTACAGTATGCAGCTCTTCATTATTCATAATCCTCTTCCCAGGAGGAGGAGGAGGCGCATACCTCCTCCACATACGTAGCCTACTCCTTATAGACATCTGTTTCAATGCACAAGGATAACTGTACATAGCTTGATACACAGCTATACTTTAGACGATTGCTCCCTACCCCTTGAGCTCTACAGAAGTTGTAAGTGGTGAAGATGGGAGACAATAATGATGGAGTTCAGTAGTTGACTATAACTGCTGCTTTTAGTGACACCAAAGTTAAAAGAAAAAAATGGACAACATTATGCTAATTTTTTCATTCTCAATAGAAAGTCAAGAAGGTCTTATGTAAGTCATTATATGCAATCCTCGTGTAGTAAAGTTGCTTCTCAAGCTACGAACGATTTATAATTCCTTCAGGGAATGATCAATTTATAAAGAGTAATTTTGAATGCTACAGAATACTAAAGGATTAGCTGGAGGAGTTTGTACTCTCGTATAGGACGATGTCTTTGGTAGTAAATATCTATTTCCTTATAATATATATATATTGTTAGGCAATATTCTCAGGTTGGGCTCCAATTCCTCTATTTGAAAGCTGGAATGGAAATAAAATGTAATGTTCCATCAGCTGTGTCCGGATAATAGGCTCTAACATACAAACTCAAGCAAGGCTTGGCTGTATTGAAATTCCGCCTCCTGAAAATACTCCATAACGAATAAACGTCCACTACCTCTCAAACAAATGATAATTATAAACTACCACTAATCAAAGAGATAGAGAGCCTTTTCGAGCTGAGTACAATCAAATATCTGAAAGCAATAATATTACCACTAGGTGTTCTGTTGTATGACTGGTGTAAGGAGGATTTCTCTGGTAGACTGTAGACGATCTCACTGAAGCAACTGAACCTTTTATGCTAAGGTCAGTTAAGGTATCCTTGAAATCACAAGTGGACTTTCTCATGAAGTACCACAGGCAAATGGACCCTAGGCTATGTGTGCGAGAACGTGTACTTAGTCTAATACCAAGCAAGAAACTCCAAGAGAAAAATACACAAAAGTCAATTAACAACAGTATAATTTATTAATGCCAATCAAATAAATCATGTGCCTCAGTAATTGTATTACAAGAATAAAATAATCTCCACTTGAGATATTTAATTTCCAAAACGTTCTTTAAATTCTTGAATTAAATTTGAGTTTTTAACTTAATTAGGAATAAATTTCCTGTGTGAGGAATTAGACCTAAGGGTCACTATTGTATGTTGAACGTTTTTACCAGATATTACATGAATTCAACTTGGTATGTTACACTGATATAATATGCGGCGAGATTTGAATTATTGGCCATGGAATTCACACTCAAAAAGCTTTTATAATGATAATTATTCCTGATCAGGATTTAACTCACGCACTTTCCTTGTATTCAGCCCCCTTTTCGATGCACTTGGTTTTTTCAGCCTCGTGGACATCAGTATTCTTTGGTGGTGGTGGTTTTAATCGCCAGGTTTATCACAGTTTGATGTTTTTTACAATAAAAGAATGTACGATTAAAAAACATTCAACATAAGAGGACATTTAACATTTACTAGGAACTTTACACTTGTGCTACATTTATTAAATTAATGCAAGTTAAGGGATACGCGAATCCTGCGTCCTTCTCCTTCAGTCTTTTAGTAGTAAGTCCTCTAGAACTTTTTTCGGGAACCGGAAAAAGTCCTAGAACAGCTGACAAATTTTCGGCAATGTGGCCTATAAATCGGTCAGTCAAAGCATGAATTAATATAAAACTTAAATGTAGCACTAAAATTAATATTTGCAAAGGGAGACTCAAAATGGGTCTCAGGGAATACGTGAGCTTTCCTTTTAACATTTGAAATAATTTTAGTAGAAATATTACGAAACAAATATCCAAACATTCATGCAGTACTTGGCTTGTGATAACAAGTCCAGCCTACATTATCACGGCTTGAAACGATGATTTAATATTTCACATGAATTTGGGATATTTGTTAGTTTATACAGAACTTGAAATTATATAAGAAATTGTAGGATAGCAATATGTTTGATCAGAGTAGAGCTTTCTCACTATTTATATCTGTGTCATATCTGTCATATCGGGTTTGAATTTTCGCTCCAACAGACGCCATCATCAATAGATGAATGGAGCGCGGCGTTTTCAAATCTTAAGGCATAGAGGTTGATTCAAAATGTTCCCTCACAATATATATATATTTTTTTTTTTGAAGGATGAAGCCCACATAGGTCTGAAACCTGTGCGTGGGTAATGAGTTGGATGATGGTGATTGATGAGTTGGACCTACAGTTTTAGGTGGGTTCAGAACCACCAAGAAGTAATTTTACATCAGAGAACAGTGCCTTTTTGCAGGCCAATCTAATCGGTCACCGCTACAAACAGGACCTACGAGAACGCAGCTTATCTCTATCTGATTGAACAGATACCTGCTACGGCTCGCGCCTATCACTTCTGCAAAGTAGAAGAAAATTCATTTTGTATTGTAGCCATTTTTGAAAACGAATGGCAGCAAAATTCCTCATTATCCCTCATTAGGTCCCCTGTCCGTAACGGATTGGATCGGCCAGCAGAAAAACTGCCTTCTCTGCCATAAAATTACTTCCCGAAAGTTCGGAACCCATTAAAGACAGTAGTTCCAACTTATTACCCATGTACAGGTCTTAAACCTATGTGGGCTTCACCTCCAAGAAAAAAAGTATCTCGTGTTGTGATAGCCAAAGGTGTTCTTTCCCTTCTTATCATCAACTGATCACATAAAATCGAGATGTGTAGTAATGTATAAGAAAGTTTTCCATTTTTCATTTATAATTATTTTCAAATTCTAGCTTCAATAATAAATTTTTTTGCCCTGAGACAATATTTTGAAAGTATTCGTTATTTAATCATTGAATAGCTGACTGGAATATCCTTTATGTACAGTACTCAACAAATAAGACTTGAAATTAACTTTCTCTTGCTTTCAAATCATCATATAGGAGCTGAGTACTTCGATGGTTATTCATTTTCATTCCTGGAATGCTACTACATCCGTAAAATTAAATACTGTACTTTGATTGTAATTATTGCTACTAATGATAGATAAGATTTGCTTTAGCTATTAGAAAGTTATCTTCAATTCCTTCAAGGAATGATCAATTTTCAAAAAGTTATTTTGAATAATTTTTAGCTAGAGGTGTTTGTACTTTCGTATAGGCTTATAGCGTATAGGCTTGGTAGCGGAGATTTCTTTCGTAGGAATAAATTTCTTTTGCATTGTATTATATCAAGTGGTGAGCGTATTAACTAGTATTTGTAGCCATTTTTGAACTCGAATAGCAAAACCATTTCTCACTATCCTAAGTAAGAGAAAATAGCTTTTATTCAAGCTATTTCTCAATCGAAATTACTTCAGCTTGTGTAATATCTCTCCAATATTTTGGAAAATTTGCTATAATATTATTGATAACTCTATATTATTGATTAATTAATATTATTTATTACTCTCATCAACGCTCATGAATTCAATGCTTATCAATTTGAGCCATCGTTAACAAGATTTTTATTCACTCGAAAATTTCTTAGTGAAGTCTTTATTCGGTTTTATTCACCTGACACAACATTTTACTCTTGACAACGTAGGAATTAATTGGCCTATAAGTTAGTAGGTTAGTACAACTCATGCCTATACTCTGAAACTAGTCTATATATCAAAACTTATATAAATGTTTTATAAATACAGTTCCTACAATCATGTATTTTGTGCTTAAAATATGATTTTTCAAAGAAATGGGCAACAAAATATTGTAAGTATTTCCCTACTGTAGGTACCACTCAAAATTCAAAATTCAAAATATTGATATCCATTCAATATCACCCGGTACCCGGTAATAATTCAATTGCATTAATTTCATTGTTTTTAATCCATCGCTGTGATTATGACTACTGTAACTTGTTGTTCTGTATTAGTTTCAGGTGTATACGTTTGAATTTTGCTTAATATTAGTTGCATAGCATTGTAGGAAGCAGCACCTGTCCTTGACCTTCTTAAATTACTCGTAAATGTTATGCTCGCCCCTATGATCACATTACGAGAAGTAATAAACCTGAATTATACAGCAGCAAAAATGTTCGTGTGCATCAGGTAAGAAATTTATGTCAGTGAGTTTGTTCATTGTCAGGAATGATGGATGTCATTACGAATGACACAGATTTTTGAGAATAAATATGTATCCAGTTATCGAGTTGATTTCCACTTTTTCATATTCAACTGTGTATGTAAATTTGACCTCATTGGAAATTTTGTGTCGAAATATTGTTGAATAAGTAAATTT